>MU737300.1:8842-41047 GCA_026770625.1 Nicotiana glauca | reverse complement strand
ACCGTTATCCCCATGCACCACTATCTCCTGCCTATCCCACTCAAATTTCAACATCTGGTGCAGTGTAGAAGGCACTACTTTGACGGCATGGATCCAGGGTCGCCCCAATAGAAGATTATATGATACTACCACGTCTACCATTGGAATTCCAGGGTGAATTCCACTGGACCAATGGTCAATTCCAGTATGATATCCCCCACCGTGTTGATACCACCCCCATCAAAACCTCGGACGCAGACGTTGTTCCTGTGAATTCGGTCATGATCAACCTTCAGCTTGTTCAGAGTATTCAAAGTACAGATGTTGGCGCTTGACCCATTATCAATCAATACTGGGGTGACCACCGAGTTTTCGCATTTCACGGTCAAGTATAGGGCTTTGTTGTGTTCTGTACCCTCGGTCGGCAATTCATCATCATAAAACGTCACCCGGTTTACCTCGAAGATTTTGTGCACTATCCTTTCCAAGTGATTTACAGAGATTTTATCCAGAACATGAGCCTCGTTCAGGATTTTCATCAGGGCCTTGCAATGGTCACTGGAATGGATCAACAAGGATAGCAACGAAATCTGTGCCGGAGTCTTTCTTAATTGTTCCACAATGGAGTAGTCTTGGGCCTTCATTTTCTTCAAAAACTCCTCCGCCTCTTCCTCCGTCACGGGTTTCTTTATCATCGCTGGGTTGGACCTTCTTAACTCTACGGTAGCAAAACACCTCCCCGAACGAGTTAACCCCTGGGCTTCACATATTTCTTCCACAACCTCCTTCCCTTTGTAAATTACCATTGCTTTATTGTAGATCCATGGCACGGCTTTCTCGCTGATTATTGGCCTCTCCATTACTGGTTTGATAATAACTGGCCTTATGCATGCCAGCTTGCTTGGTACCCCTTGCACCATTACTTTGACCGGCTCCGAATTCTTTGCAACAACAAGTGATCTCTTCCCCATCACCACTGGTGGCTTGACATCTACCTTCTCCAACTGTACCACCTCTTTTCCACTGGTCGACTTTTCTTCTGGGTTGGCACGGATCATCATCACCATCTGTGAGGGTTTCTTTAGCTCCCCTCCTTCGTGCACAAGCTCGATCATATGGGTTTCGTGGTGTGCTGGCAATGGGTTCTGATTGATGTTGGGCGTCTCTGGTATCTGAACCTCGATCTTGTTGGTGTCAATAAGATCTTGCACCGCCCGTTTCAGCTTCCAACACTTTTCGGTATCATGACTGGGAGCTCCCGAACAATACTCATAGCTTAGCGAGTGGTCCATATTTTGGGGAAGGGGATTTGGCAATCTGGGCTCAACAGGACTCAACAAACCCAACTGCCTTAATTTGTGGAACAAAGCAGTATAGGTTTCTCCCAACTCAGTGAAGGTTCTTGGTTTCTGCACCCTTTCATTTCTGAAAGCCTGATTCCCCTGGAAACCTATCCTTGGAGGGTTCCTGTAGGCCCTTAGTGGTGGATAGGTGTTTTGTGGAGGTGGATATGTGTTTTGGGGAGACGGTGCGTGCCATTGCGGGTGAGCCGGAGGCTGTGTGTATGTTTGGGCTTGATGGACGGAGAAGTGTGGTTCTTGTGGTGGATAATAGGGTTGTGGAGGGTAATTTGGAGTGTGTGGGTAATTTGGGTGAGGGGGTCTGGATTGATATCTGGGGGAAGGACCTCTCGATCTGGACCAATTACTCGCCTCAACTGTAGTAACATCTTCCCTTTTCTTCTTCCCGAGCGCACCTCCCATACCGCTCTGAATGGCCTGAGTTGTTGCTTTCAGTGCTGAATAACTCAAAATTTTGTTAGACTTCAATCCTTCTTCAATCATGGCTCCCATCTTTACCACTTCATTGAACGATTTACCCACGGACGTCACTAGATGACCAAAGTATGTCGGTTCCAATGTTTGCAAAAAGTAGTCTACCATTTCGTTCTCCCTCATCGGAGGATCCACTCTTGCTGCTTGTTCCCTCCAGCGGAAACCAAATTCTCTAAAGCTCTCTGCGGGCTTCTTTTCCAGCTTCAACAATGACAGACGATCGGGGACTATCTCAAGGTTATACTGAAAATGGCCAATGAATGCCTGTGCCAAGTCATCCCATGTAAACCATCTGCCGGGATCCTGTCTCGTGTACCATTCCAGCGCGGACCCGCCCAGGCTTTGACCGAAATAGGCTATCAACAATTCATCCTTCCCACCAGCTCCTCTCATTTTACTGCAGAAACCTCGGAGGTGGGCCACCGGGTCGCTATGTCCCTCGTACAAATCAAACTTGGGCATTTTGAACCTTGCGGGTAACTGGACATCCAGAAAAGGGCACAAATCTTTGTAGGAAACACTGACTTGGTTGCCTAAACCGTGCATGTTCCTGAAGTATTGCTCCAGGCTTTTGACTTTTCGAATCACTTCCTCTTGTTCCGCATTCTTAACCGGTTTCTCAGTTTCCTTCGGGATCCCAAAATGGGGTGTAGATGTGTATGGATCAGGAGCTTTAAAAGTGGGTTCAGGAGGGTAATACTGGGTGTTGTGAGCTTGGAACAGTGGCTCACTGGACGATCTTTGTAATGTGGCTGGGGGAGGTGCCACAAATACAGGAACATTTGGTGGAGGAGGGTTTTGATTGGGTGGTAGAGCTTGGGGATCATAGGCATCTCTTCCCTGATAGTAGTAATGGCTTGGGAAGATTGTTGAAGGGCCGGGGGAAGGGTATTCCAGCGTGTGTCCTGGTGGGAGAGTAGGAGTAACGGGAGGTTCAGGCCCCTTTTGTACCCTAGCCAAGGCTAGCTGCATTTCATTCATCTCCGGTCTCATTTTTTCAATTGCCTCCTTTAGCATCTGATTTGTCATCTTTTCCGACTCAACACTATTTTTTGAGCCAGTCATGCTCTCTGGTATAGGCCCTTTTGATCTTGTTTGATAATGATATGGTGCCAGTATGCTCTAACAAACTAACTGTTTGAAATTTCTGGAAATTGCAACAAACTTATTAGTTTTCAGAGTTTAACAAACAGGAAATCGCACGTTGAAATGGAATGCAACTAGGCAGTTTAACCGTTTCTATCATGACATTCGCTTTGATTGCATGCGTCATTCTGGCCTTTAATAGTTGTGCCCCTCTTTGGCATCTCTCAAATTTCTTTTATTCTCATTTCCCTTCTCTTTTTTTTTCGTTTTAAGGTGGTCGAATCTTATGTGGATTGCCTACGTATCATGACCCTGCATGAATCAGACCGAGCGTAGTTCTGGCCATATGAAGCACGTGATAAAATATTTTTCACACAAACAACTGCTTTTATTGAACCACTTGAACAAAGTTTACAAACTTTTTAGAAGAAGAAATAAAACAAAACTTAAAGAATTGACTGACAGACTCACCAAATTTAAAAGATTAAAAATACATCAAAGCTTTGAATTTTTCTGTGGTCCGTAAGGCATCCTTCGGCCTTGCCACGGGACTTGATGTGAGATCCCTTTGTAGCCCTTTCAATTCCTCCATGATCTGGCGGACATAAATCATTATTGCAGCAAAGAAGGTGGTACGGGTCATATCCTCACATGCCGAGCACTTCCTGGTGATGTACTGCCTGATATCTACGATTCTTGCCCTGATCTTGTCTTTCTCCCGAAGCAATTGCTCTATTCGTTGATTCTGCATCCTCATCATTCGAGTGTTGTGGAAGAGTTGATCTTGAAACTCCTGCATCTGCTTTTCCATTCGTGCCATTAGGTCATAGCAACGCTCCCTATCTATCTTGGCATCTCGGGCTTGCCTGAATACCCGCTCTTTGAGAGTGGATATTGTTTCTCTCAATATGGTGATGCTCCCTTCGTAGTCCCTCTTTATTCGCCGCACATGATTTGTTCTCACTTCTGTACCTCTTGCCCATCTGGCCTTGATCCTTGTCATCCTGGCTTCAGATTCCTCCAAACCCTCTTGGCATTCGATGAGCTGCCCTTTTAACTTATTTATCAACTCTTCATCAGACCGACTCCTTGGGTGTCTGTCAGCATCCATTCTCATCTGCCGGATTTGGGTTTTCAAGGCCTCATTTTCTTGGGCCAGTTTGTTCTTTTCTCCATTATCAGCATTAAACTGCACACTATTCTCAAATTTCAGGTAGCGAACCCATTGATTCAGTGTGCCGATTTCTACCCTGTATCCTTCTTCTTTTGCTAACCAGTCCCAACGCTCTTGTGAAGACTTGGCAAACTCCTAAGTGTGAGGTCTCTTAGCAGGCGTTTCAAGCTCGAGTTATCTTCGATACTAAGCAATGTATCCTGACACCACTTCGCCTTTGGATCTATCCCTGACACAAGTATTCGCTTTCAAGGTTTGGCATTCATTCCAAGTTTTGCGAACGACCGCCTCGGGGAACTGCCCATTAGGCCTAATTTCGATTACCTGGCTGCTGAGATCTTCATTCTTTGGGATTATTTGGCACCGGCCCAACTGCCTTAAGACTCGATACGGGACATATGGTTGGATGCTTTTGAGACCCATCAACAACAAATAAGATTCTGTGGAGGACATATATATGATTTCATCCACAGATAGCTACCCAAATGTCCATTTTATCTGGCTTGCGGTAACAGAACACAGGCGTGTGACCCATTCGGTAACCCCTTCTGGCAAACTAACCCCGTCGACCCTTGCCGAAAATTCTTCTATACATGTCTTCTTTGATGATCCATAGCTCATAAATGGAAGGTGATGACATAAATGTTCAATCATCCACATTTGCAGCAATGCATTGCAACCCTCAAAGAAATCCCCTCCGGCTTTGCAGGCAGTAAGAGTGCGGAAGATGTCGGCTATTATCATGGGTGCCAGAGTGCTGTTATCCTGAGTGAGCAAAGTACTGACGACCTGTCGACCTGTATATCAATTTTCCTGCCTTTTCTAGGAAACACCAGAAATCCCAAAAAGGCTACCATAAACGCAACACACCTATGCTCTTCCCATTTCAGGTGGTTGTTCTTGCTACAGATTATGCTCTCTGAATTGTAGAAACCTCTGATATGACCGTATCTGTCATATATGAATGACAGAGTACAAAAGCCCTTTGCCAAAATCTGGATTATAGACCGTTCTGCGGATCTTCAGAGTGTTTAAGAACTTGTGTATGGTTACGGCCCTTGGAGCAATCAAGTACTGTTTTTTCAAAGGAATCTTGGGGCCCTCGATGTACCCTGCTATTTCTTCCAATGTCGGCGCGAGCTCGAAATCTAAAAAGTGAAATACATTGTGTGCCGGGTCCCATAGTGGAATTAAGGCCTTTATGATATCCCCTCTCGGATTAATCTTCAGTAACCCAGTAAGGCCTCCAAAGTACAACTTGATCTTGTCTTGCCCTGATTCGCCTAGGTCATTCCACCACATATGTAATCCCAACGGGATTTTGTTTATAAGGGCTCCGGGTGAACTCTAGTTTGTGCTCATTCTGCACATTTATTAAGGTGATTTAAGCAAAACATTTATTTGACTCAAAGCAAAAGTAATTTTCCTTTTTTTCTCAAATTTAAAGAATGGCTCGGTTTTCCGAACACGGCCTTTCAACATTTTGAAGATGAAGGTTTTAAGGCTGTGTTGGTCAACTGGCTAAAATCTAATAAAAATGACCCAAGTGGCCGTTTACGCAAAGTCAGCCTTCCGGCATCCTTTTCGGAAACATTCGGCTATTTTTTGACGAACAACGGCATCACCCGACTCATTTATAACAAAAAATGAAAATTTGACATTTTTTGGCTATTTTTTGCAAAAGGGGAGTTGGACCCGATGAGGGTTGCCTACGTATCTCACATCTGGAGAGAATCAAACCAGCGTAGTTCGGGTAATAAAACTAACTATTTTTATCAACAAATACACTATTTCGGAAAACAACACTCTTTTTTGTATTATTAATTTTTTTTCCAACAAACTAATGAACTCTTTAATTGACCAATAAAACAAACTTTAAAAAAATTGGCAGAGTTTTGACACTGTTTCGACATTGGTTTTTTTTTTAAATAGTTATCTCACAGTTTCCCAGTATTCTCGATTTTCAGAAGCCGATCAGCATGCAAGTATGAAGCAAATAAATGCATCAAACAAACAGGATGCAACAAGTTGGTCTTTTTTTTTTTATTTCAGGTTACCTGTCCTAGACGGACCCAGCCCCTGTGTTGAGTTCCCTAAGTCAAACGCAACATGATGCAAATAAGCATTCCTACGAGGGATCCGACATGAGGATTTGTTATTCTAGGTTCAATAACCTGGGTATATGTTCTAGACAATGTACCCGAGTGGACAACTCGAGTCAGGGAGGGGGCTACGTACCGGGGACCCGCAGGATCGTCCGGCTTTGTAACTTGTCCGAGCCCTTTCTTATTTCATGGTATGACACTAACAGAATAGGGAGTCTCATCCAGTAAGCACATCCCCGGAGGTGAGAAGAGAAAGGTTTCGGCACAATTTATGTATATAGTTCAAATAATATCAAAAGCGGTAAAGCATTTAGCACATTAGGCCCAAACATATAACAAAATCAGATAATATACAAGATAAATACAACAAATATACCAAGCTCGAATTCTAAACCCTGAACCAAAAGTTCTGGGTTGCATTTCCCCAGCGGAGTCGCCAGAGCTGTCACACCTCCTTTTGGCGCTACCGCACCCCGCGAAGGGCGTGATAAAGGGAGTTTTTCCAATTAAAGGACAATCGAAACGAGATTTGTTATTAAGAAAATGAGTCGCCACTTGAGAGATTTATGGTGTCCCAAGTCACCGGTTTGAATCCCGAATCGAGGAAAAGATTGACTCTATATTACAGTCTACGAATCAGAAATCCGAATAAGCGCGCCTAAAGAGACTAACGCCTTATTATTTTGGGGAAGGCCATGAAATTTCCTAAACGGCATATCCCGAAATCTAAGCTTTTAATATATACGCTTGATGAGGGCCCCACAATTTGTGCATTTTATTTGGCGAAGCTCGTATCATTTTTATTAAAAGGCAAGCCTAAAGCAACTAATATTTTCTAATTAATTTGTCTCTAAAAATAAGGAAAAATACTAATCGATTTTGTCAATGGACTAAAACAACAATTGTAAACCAAATATGTCTTTGGGCGCAAGGATAAGCCCGCAGAATGTGAATTGGCACAACCAAAAGCTGGCCCAACGTAGGCTTTGGCCCATGTCCATTTGACAAATATTCAGACTTATATCTTCCATTCAAGTAATAAGGCCCAAAGGTGATTGTAAATCTGATAACCCAAATAAATGATATCATCTACTGAGAATGATTCTCGGCAAGTCTACATGAACTTAAACATCAAATGCCTGAGTTTTAATTCTATTTATTTTACCTAATGAACTTAGCATGAAATTTTATGGCCTTTTTAATGTGAACTCCTAAATGGAACGTGAATTACGAACACAAGGTAATCCTATTATTTCTGTTTTGAGTCAAGCAGTCTAGGACACTACAAATTAATTGTGTAAACACAAGGTTGATATCCTGTTTTATTACTCGCATAGATTTGAAATCCTGGCCAACTTGTTTATACTAAATGATCCACAAACTAGAAATGATGATTAGCAGTGGCAGTTTGATCCTATCTTTGATGGTTTCATCTAAATGTGATTAACCCAAGTTCGGTTATGCTCCCCTTAAACTAAACATGAATGGAATGATTTCAAACTGGACATCTAACAGAACGTCAGATAGAACTAGTGAATCAACTTATTAACCTAATATGAAATCAGTCACAACTAATATTCAATGTTAACTAACAGAAAAACTAATTACCATTGAAACTTCAAACAAAACTCAACGAATCCAAAGAGCTAACAGTCCACAGTCCAATTTATACAATTCATATCACTATTATATGAGCTAAAATAACAACTATAACAATTCACTGCCTATGTAACACCAAATAAAAGTTGATCAAACAATTATAACAATTTATAAATTGAAATAGCAGAAGTATTCTCGTATGTAGGGCTGGTGAACATCTTTATTTCAGCTTCGATTCATATTTACATTAGAATGGATTCAGAAATGTGTACCTGGAAGTAAAATGAAATAAAGAAGAAGGTGAAGGTCAGTAGACACAGCAACAACAAATCAGCAGCCTAATTTCAACAGAACAGTGATCCAGCAAATCAAATAATTCAAAGAAATCCACTATTACTCCAACTTCAAATCATTTTAGCTCCAAAATGAATTGAAGATGTTTTCAGCAGTGAAAGAAAATGCCAGAGATCAAAGAAGGAAAGAACAGTTTCAATGACCCATTGAAATTTTCAATTACCTCTTTTCTCTCTGATTTTTAATCTCTCCCAGGTCTCACTCTCAGTGTATCAATGTATATCCGTGTATCTTTTTTGTGTGGCAGAAATAATGTCTTTCAGAAAACCAAACTCTCCCTTTTTTATTTCTTTTTTCAACAGACCTCCCCCCCCCCCTTCAAATAACTTAGACCCGACCAAAACCCCAAAAATATGCCCATTTTCCACTAAGGAATGCTTTTTCCTTATTTTATTCCCTAATTCCCTCTTGTTCTCCATTAAATCATTAATTTAATGACAACTAATACTCCACTATCAGATTACTATTATTAAACAAATTCCCTAATCTTTTCATTCCCAAATTGCCCCTGAATTTTACTGTTACTTCCCTAAACCTCTTTGATCTGTTTTAAAGTTTTTAATCCCAAAATCTATCCAAACCTAAAATTACCTAAAATTGAATTCTGATCAACAGTTATAACCAAATCCTTAATATCAAACAATGATTCAAGGCAGACAATCTAATTCAAGCAGACATGGGACCAAACAAAAGACATTGATAATGCGAGCAAAACTGATTATCAAATAGATGTTCAAGCAATTATCAGGCTTAAAACACAAAATTAACACAGAAAAAAACCAAAAGGATAAC
Source organism: Nicotiana glauca (assembly GCA_026770625.1). Classification (NCBI taxonomy): domain Eukaryota; kingdom Viridiplantae; phylum Streptophyta; class Magnoliopsida; order Solanales; family Solanaceae; genus Nicotiana; species Nicotiana glauca. The sequence continues at coordinate 32,123 of MU737300.1, read as the reverse complement.
CTACTGGGAGAAAATATACACTATGGTCATGCTATTCTATTTAATCAAACCTGAAGAACTAATTGGCGACATGTATTCCATTGACTATACCAGCCATATTGTACAACAATTGTCGAGAAACAATCAGAAAAAGACCACAGGTGATTTGAGTGGCATTTGACAGAAACAAGGGCTATAAGGAAACTAACTAATCGACGAAACTCGAATAAACGATTACATAATTCATAACATATAATCACAATGAACAGAAGCAAAATTAGACAAAATAAAAAGGGTATGTTTTGGGAAGAAGAAGAACAATGAACAGAAAGAAAATAAAACCACTATGACAGCACAAATGAGTAAAAATAAACAAAAATAAAAGAGAGAAAATACCTCAGAGATGAATTTGGGAACAGACGAACTCTGGTTCGAACTCAGACTCGGACTTTTGGGGTCAAACTGACCTTAACCGAGTGTTATCAACTGAGAACACTTCGGATAAGGTCGATTGGACACCCAAAACCTCATCAATTTGGATGGATTCCCAGTTTGGAATTTCTAGGGTTCTTGGGGTCTGGTTTGAGGCTCGAACGATTCTAGCTAGATTCGAACCAAACCAAGAGTGGTTTGGTAACGAGGGAGGTCAGGGGAATGTCTAGTGTAAGTTTGGGGCCGGTTGGGGTTGGTTCGTGTTTGGCTCGAATCTTCAAACGAAGATTCGAGAAGTTCCAGGAAGATTCGAACCAAACGGGTGGTGGAATCGAATTGGGGGTGGTTAGAAGGTTCATGGGTGTTAATTTTGTGACCAGCGGCATTGTTGCCGCCGGGTTTCAGGCGGAGGGGTCCTAAGGCAGCTAGGGTTTGGGTGAAGGGGATCGTCTCTGATAGAGATGATGATGAGCAGGGAAGGGAGGGGGTGTTTGCATTGGAGGCTAGGTAAGGATTAGGAATATATAGTATGAGGGAAAATGATCCTGGACCGTTAGATCACTCAAGATCAATGGCCAGGATTGATTAAACTAAAACAAACGACGTCGTTTGGTCTAGATTGGGGTCGGTGGGGAACGAGTAACGGGTCGGTTACAGGGAATGGGTAAGGGAGATGTGATCCTGGCCGTTAATCAATTTGAGATCAACGGCGCAAATCAAGTGTGGCCAAAACTACAACGTTTGGACGTCTCTGAGGTTGGCTGATTTGGACCAGGTAAATGCCTTGTTTTGGGCCTGGAATTTGGTCAATTAAAAACGGCCCAGTCCGATTGTTTTCCTATTTTTGTTCTTTTCTTCATTTTAATTCCTTAATTGCTAATTAATAAAACCATAATTCTTACTTAAATGATAAAAATCAAAAAATTAACTAAAATACTGATTAACTTCTAATAACAATTATCACGCATAATTAATACCAATTTAAAATCACACAATTTGTCTTTAAATGCTACAAATACAAATTACATTATTTTTGTGATTTTCTTATTTTTGTAAAGAACACTTAATTACTCTTAATTGTATAATTAAATCCTAAATGTAAATGCGACATATTTTTCGTATTTTTTACTGATTTAAACAAATAAAAATGCACACACAGACGCAAACAATAGGAGAAAAATAACATGAAATCCACAAAAATTGCAAACAACACAAAACTATATTTTTTGAATTTTTGGGAGTAATTCTCATATAGGTCAAAAATCACATGCTCACATAAATGACCATGAGGGACCATGGATTGGGTAGGTATTAGGGTGATTAAGGTGGGATAGAGGGCGGCAGCTAGGGTTCAGGTGAGGTTTCAGAGAGATTTGAGAGAAAGGGAGATTCAAGGGCGGCGTTTGGTGAAGAATGAGGTAGGGTAAGGGGTCGTTTAAGGTTAAAAATGGAAAGGGCAAATATTGGTCGTTGATCTGAATGATCAACGACCTGGATTAAAGAGGGTAGGTGGGGAATCTGGGTTGGGTCATTTAATTAGGTTAGGGTCGGGTTTGAATGGGAATTGAGCCGGGGAAATTGGGTTCAATTGGGGTCAGATTTGGGCTAAAATTGAAATGTAATTGGGCTATCATTTAAATAGTCAATTTTCACTTTAAAATTATAAAAGTAGTAAATTAATTTCTGAAAATGAATTGAATGCACTAAAATAATTTATAATATATAATTGACACTTTAAAAATAGAGGAATTGGTTTGATTAATATAAAACACAATTAAATCTCAAAAAAGCTAATCGTGCAATGTGCAATTAGATTTTTAAAAATACTAACCAAAATTATAAAAACATGCAAAAATTATATTAGCTATATCGTGGCATAAAGATGAAAATCTGATATATGAATTAAAAAAATTAATAATTTTAGAAATAATTATTGGATTTTTATGGATAAAAAGGGGAAATGAATTGATTTAAAAATTATGAAAAAATAATAAAATACTTGAATATACATACATATATATATATATATATATATATATATATATATATATATATATATATATATATATATATATATATATATATATATATATATATATATGTATATATATGCCATTTTGAAGTTATTTTGCATATTGAAAATAGATAGGGAAAAATTGGGTGTCAACAACTGCCCCTTTTTACCCGGGAAGGATGAAAGAGTTTTCGGGTAAAGATATGATGGCCAATTTTGACCGAGCGAAACGGTTTAAAAAGGTTTAGGCTGCACCCTGGTTTCTGAGCTACCTACATATCCCTGGTTTTACAGGAATCAGGTCATATGTAGTTCAGGATCCGTCGGCGAAGTATGCCGATGGGTACTTTCCAAGAACGGACGCAATATCTCGATCTGGGTGAGTGGACGAGTTACGAGAATGGTTAGGTTTGATGTGTCCGGGGGCACTGGAGCAGAATCGCTCCCGCCGGGACGGCTGTTGCTTGCCAATTTACCTGAAAATAAGCAATACAAGCGTATATTGTGTGTAAATTTAGACATGATGCAAATTCTCGTTGGACCATGAGCACTGTCTTCGGATGGTTAAGATGACGTCCTTAGACCATGATGTCCTAGGCCATGAACGTATAATAATGGATTTGCAGGCCATGAAATGCTATTCTCGGGCTATGAGGATGGTGCCTCCGAACCATGACGACTTTGAATAATGATATGCAAAAGATTGAAAGAAATGCTCGCGCCATGAGTTGGCGATATTTCAGCCCATGAAGGATGTAGTAGCATGTGGCGATCTTTCAGCAGTGCGGATGTAATATGTGGTGATCTTCCAGCTGTGCAATGTGGCGATCTTTCAGCCGTGCAATGTGGCAATTTTTAGCCGTGTAATATGGCAATCTTTCAGCCGTGCAATGTAGCGATCTTTCAGCCATGCAACATGGATAGAGACAATATTTAGTCTTGGAAGGCAAAATAGTAGTCTTATGCAATGCAGATACAGATAGAGATAGAGCTTAACTCCGAAAGGCAAAATGGTAGCCTTATGCAATGCAGATGCAGATAGAGGTAGAGCTTAACCTCAGAAGACAAAATGGTAGCCTTATGCAAGTTGGAAGGTAAAATGGTAGCCTTATGCATTGTGGATGCAGATAGAGGTAGAGCTTAACCTCGGAAGGCAAAATGGTAGCCTTATGCAATTCGGATGCAGATAGAGGTAGAGCTTAACCCCGGAAGGCAGAATGGTAGCCTTATGCAATGCAGATGCAGATAGAGGTAGCGCTTAACCTCGGAAACTAGAATTGTAGCCTTATGCAAGTTGAAAGGCAAAATGGTAGCCTTATGCAATGCATATGCAGATAGAGGTAAAGCTTAACCTCGGAAGGCAGAATGGTAGCCTTGTGCAAGTTGGAAGGCAAAATGGTAGCGTTATGCAATGAGGATGCAAATAGAGGTAGAGCTTAACCTCGGAACGCAGAATGGTTGCCTTATACAAGTTGGAAGGCAGAAAGGTAGCTTTATGCAAGCTGGAAGGCAGAATGGTAGCCTTATGCAAGTTGGAAGGCAGAATGGTATCCTTATGCAAGTTGGAAGGCAGAATAGTAGACTTATGCAAGTAATAAAATGGCAAATGGCAGTATAATTTTCTTAGCTGATAGTAGATTGTGGCGTGGTGATTACTGGGAGCGGAACATTACGGGTGCGTTCTGATAGCAAATACTGGTAAGTGCAATGGTCCGGAGAATCATATTTTTGAACAATGTTTGTTCTTTGAGCGTACAGTATGTTCAATGATTTTGTAATCCTAGTGCCTACATCCACAGAAAAATCATGAGTTTTGTAAAGGGGAAGGTTAGTTCGTATCCCCGCTGGCTTGCTTGACTCGTTCCGCTTTGATCTGGCGATACCGCCTGTATCATTGGGGTAGCGTTGCTAAACAAAGAAGTTTCAGTAATAAACACACATGATTTTGTAAAAGTATGACATAGATGTATAATCAAAATAGTTTTTAGATGAACCGATGACTGTGACGTGGTTCGAGATATTGCAACCTCTCTTGCTATGGAATTTTTAAGGTCCTCCTCAAAATTCTACCCTAGTTTGATGTGTTGACATTTCTGACTGTTGCTCATGCGATGATCAGCTGAAATTACTTTGGAATTTTGAGGGCCACCTCAAAATTTTGTCCCAGTTTCCAATTTTGGGGGAAAATGATAATTTTATTGAATTGTGACCAAACCCAAAGGGCTACCTACGTATCCCCTCTTAAACAGGAATAAGGTCAAGCATAGTTTAATTAACTTCATGTAAGAAAATCATAAGGATTACACATAGTAACGCTTGACTGCATCTGAATTAATCGGCTTTGGCCAGACTTCTCCGTCCATTTCTGCAAGTATGAGGGCTCCTCTTGTTAAAACCCGGGGAACCATGAATGAGCCCTTCCAATTGGGAGAAAACTTCCCTTTGGCTTCATCCTGATGCGGAAAAAATTTCTTTAACACCAGTTGTCCCGGTGTGAACTGTCTTGGCTTGACTCTTTTGCTAAAGGTTCTGGACATTCTGTTCTGATAGAGTTGACCATGGAAAACTGCGTTCATCCTCTTTCCGTCTATAAGAGATAGTTTCTCATAACGACTTTTTACCCATTCTGCGTCATCGAGCTCAGTTTCCTATATGATCCTTAGGGAAGGAATTTCTACTTCAACAGGAATTACCGTCTCTGTACCATAAACCAGCATATAGGGGTTGCCCCGGTCGATGTGCGGACTGTAGTGTGATACCCCAATAGAGCAAATGATAACTTCCTATTCCATTATTTATGCGTTTCTATCATTTTCCTCAATATCTTCTTGATATTCTTGTTGGCGGCTTCTACGGCTCCATTCATTTGAGGCCTGTAGGCTGTGGAATTCTTGTGTCTGATCTTGAAAGTTTCACACATGGCTTTCATCAAGTCGCTGTTGAGATTGGAGCCATTTTCAATAATGATTTTCAGACTCATGTCAGGTTTGAACTTTCTGAGCTTTTGCTTTATTGGTGCACACATTGGATCATATGGCAGTTTGTGAGCCACAATAGACGTGCTCAGACCTTTCATGTCATCAGACGACCAGGAGAATATGTCCTCATATCCTTTTAGGAACTCTGTGTATTGTTTCTTCTCTGATGGCGATAGGTGAATGTTGATTCATGCTTCCTTGACATTTTCTGCGTCTCCCAGGTTAACGATTTCGGTCTCGTCCAGGTTGGACTTAGGTCTGTTCTCAAAGTTCTCAACTTCTTTGACAATCTCATCAGGTATATCATCTTCTTCCGAATCAATATTCGTTTGTTGTATTGTCTCATTGCATGTCACAGTCATTAGTTCATCGAGATAAATAATAGTAATTCTGTATTGGTAAAGTAAGGAGGAAAACAATAGAAATAAATATTAATTCATTGGAAAGATCAAATATGCTTTGATAAATTGAATAATTATTTTGAACATTGAAGATCTTATTGCGGGAATTGAAAAATGTGAAAAGAAAATCATTTAATGAATAAAGTAGTGAATAGTGCTTGTTTTAGCCTTGCTACCCCGAGGCTCATCGGGCTCTAGTTGTCCTGATGGTCCAGATTTTGAGGTGTTCCCCTCTGCTCACAGCCTGTATGGAAGGACCTTCCTCCCCCTCCTCCTCGAGAATAACACATCAATCCATATCATTATCCTCTAAAAACAAAATTTTCACTATTGCGAGCGCTTCTTCTTTGTCTGTTGATAAGTAGGATTTTAACGTGTTTTATGCCCCTACTTGCCTATGCTTTGAGTATAAATTGCTACAAAATAGTCCAAAAATGCTCACAGGTTGTGCTTGATTGCAGATTTGAGCGACAAAGTGACGAAATGTCAAAGATCGGCTCAAACAGAGTGAAACCTGCTCAAGTATCAAAGACTAAGTGACGTAAAGGAAATAAAGAACCTAGTGCGGACCGCACAAAAGTGCATGCGGACGCACTAGGAGGTTCAGAGATGGGCATATTCAGAACATTGACAACGCATCCGCGGTCAGATCGATGTGACACACGTTCGGCTTATGCGGCAGCGCTACTTATTCATGCGGCCCGCATCAAGAGATTCAGAGAGATATCATTTTGGTCAAAATCAAGCCACGCGACCGCGATCTCATTTTCGCGGCCCGTGCCAGAGCCTTTCACGGCCGCGCTACCATTTTACGCGGCCTGCGTCAAGAGATTCAGAGAGATGAAAATTGAAGTCAAAGAGATTGTGCGTCCGCGGTCATGTTTGTGCGGCCTGCACTGACCCCGCAGGGGTATTTTTGTCCAATTTTTTCAGCCACTATAAATAGAACATTTTACCATTTTTAGGTCAAGTTTTGTATTATTAACAGAGTTGCGCTCGTAGAGACCGAGATACTAGCCATTTTTGGCACTTTAGCTTTACATCTCTTGTAATTTTATCTTAGTAATCAATTAATATGTTTAGTTCTTCATCTATTTCTTCTGTTTCTTCTTTAATTATGTCTAGCTAAACCCATTAGCTAGGGTTGTGGCTCAACCGTAGTGTGGGTAATTGATGGGTGTTGCCATCTAAGGTTAGATTGATATTGGGTATTTGTTATTTGGGTTAATTTTATGTGTTAATTAAGGATTGGTGGTTGCAAACACTGATTCTAGCTTTGTGGGTTTAACTCTTCTTGAGAAAGAGAGTCCATGACCCCAAAATTGACCCAACAAGGAATTGGGATGGACCCATGAGAAATGGTAGTCCCAATTAACGGGTTAAACCTCGAGAGAGTAATCACCCTACTTGAACCCTAGTTGCTTGGTCTAATTGGTCTACCCAATTGGTCTCGAGAGAGTCAATTGGGCAAAATCACTCTCTCTACCGAGAGGTGTTAGAGTGGGTGCAATTGTGCAACGGTTATAGCATAAGCCCCAAATATGTCAATCTACCCTTAGTAGCATCTACTCGTTAATTAGCCACTTAGGTGATGCGACGACCCTAGTGATTTTCCTCCCATTAATTGCAACTTAGCAATATTCTCGTAGCTTAAGTTAGGGTTAATCACTAGTTTACAATAGTAGTTATAAATACAAAAACCCCAAAAATGTTAGAAGTACAATTAGAAGCACAAACGCAACTCTAGGCTAGACAGACAATACAACTCCATTCCAAGCTCCCTGTGGAAATTCGATCCTGAACCACTATTCGGGTAAAAGTTGTTGCGACCGCTCTTCCTACCATTATGTAGTGTCGAGTTGGCAGTGATCACTTTTTGGTGCCGTTGTCGGGGAGCTTACGGTGTTGACTATCTGTTTAGCTAGTTTTGTGTTTTGCTTCTCTTTCCTTCTTGTTCACTAATTTTGTTTGTGTCAATCAATCAGGTACAAATGGCTCTCAATGCAAATGACCCTCTTGGCAATGCCATGGCAGGGTAGGAGGTTGAAGATCTTGATCAAGATGAGCTTCCAGTACCTCAAGTTCCACGTAGAGGTAGAAATGCCAATCCAAATGCTAATCCGAATGAGAATATTCCAGACCCTCCTACGCCACCACCAAGAGTGGCTCCAAGAGTTCTCCTGGATCAAGGATATGCGAGTGCCATCGTTCCTCCCCGAATCCAGGCGGGGAATTTTCAAATCACAAATTTCATGTTGACCTTGCTCGAGCAAAGAGGGTATTTTACGGGCGCCTCCAACAAAATTCTTACAAGCACTTGAAGGGGTTCGTAGATACATGCTGGGGGAGCAAGCAAACAAATGTATTCGAGGATACGCGGAGATTGAGGCTTTTCCCGTTCTCTCTTCGGGGTAAAGCATTGGATTGGTTAGAAAGGCTCCCCAATCATTCTATCACCACATGGGATGAATTGGCGGACAAATTTATTGCCAAGTTCTTTTCTCCAAGTCATATGGCAGCTCTTCGGGATGACTAGCTTTTAAGCAAGAGCCAACGGAACCTTTGCACGAGATATGGGGAAGATATAGAACAATGGTGAAGGAGTGCCCTAATAACGACATGACCGAAGCAATGATATAACAAACTTTTTATCGGGGCATCAACACCACGAATCAGTGCATTGTGAACCAATTAGGCGAAGGGAACTTCATGAAACTTTCTTACCAAGAAGCATGTGATGTACTTGATGAAATGGCCGACACCTCTTCGGCATGGAAAAGTCGAGAAAATATTCCCCAAGGTGACCCCACGGTCATCTATTTGCACAAGGAATTGCATGATCATGGCCAAGGTATTGCCGAGCTTACAACAACTATGAATCAATTGGCGAAGACGCAATTGCAACAAGTCCAAAACCCGCGCCAAGTCAATGCAATGGAAAATGCAACAACCTCAAGGTAATTGTGAGCAATTTGACAACAACAATGATGGTGGTGGTTATTCAAATGAGTGCTATGATGAGCAAAGCGAAGAATGTCAATATGTCAATAATTACCAAGGGAATCAACAATGGCATCCCCAAGTAAATTGGGGCAATCAATAAAGTGGTGGCAATTGGAATAACAACAATCAAAACAACAATTGGGGTAACCAAGGTAACAATCAAGGCAATTGGAATGGGAACAATAACAATTGGAGCAACAACAACAACAATAAAGGAGGGTGGAATAATAGTGGAAATCAAGGCAACCGGGGGCAAGGCTTTCAAAGGGCCCCCATGTACCAACAACCGAACAATCCACCTCCCTTTCAATCTCAAGGGTCTAGTTCTTTGGGTAGTCATATGGGGAGAATAGAAATGATGTTCGAACAAATGATGAAGAAGAACCAAGACTCTGATGCTCAATTGGCTTCTCATAATACCTCTATTCGAAATTTGGAGGTGCAACTTGGCCAAATCTCTCAATCATTAAATACTCGACCTAAGGGTTCTCTACCAAGTGATACGGTAGTGAACCCGAAAGGAGGTAACAATCATGTGAAGGCAGTTACAACAAGGAGTGGAAGAGGCGGTGATGTGCATGCCTCGAATAAAAATCAAGTTGTGAATGACGAAGTTTAGTTGCATAGTGATGATGTACCTTTGAATGTTGAAGATGTGGTTGAACAAAATGTGACCAATGATGTACAGATTGATACTGATGATGAGGCCGGGATAAAGACTCAAGGTGCCATGAACCCGTCTAGGGAACACGTAATTGACATGCCCGAGCCGGTTGTACCCAAGGCCAAGTCACCCTTGCCTAGGCCACCTCCACCTTACCCTCAACTGTTAGCAAAGCAAAAAGGAGACAATCAATTTAAAAAGTTCATCGAGATGATGAAGAATCTTACTATTAATGTGTCGTTGGTGGAGGCACTTGAACAAATGCCAGGGTATGCAAAGTTCATGAAGGATTTGGTAACAAAGAAGAGGTCGATGGAGTGTGAATGTATCAAGTGAGTTCTATAGTGCATTCCATGGCCCCAAAACTTGAAGACCCCGGAGCTTTTACTATCCCTTGCACTATAGGTAGTGCGGATTTTGCCAAAGCCCTTTGTGACTTGGGGGCTAGCATTAATTTGATTCCTTATTCAGTCTTCAAGACTTTGGGAATCGAACAACCTAGGCCAACTTCAATGAGACTTCAAATGGTGGATCGATCGATGAAGTGACCCTTGGGCATAATTGATGATGTTCTTGTCCGTGTTGATAAATTCATATTGCCAGCCGACTTTTTCATATTGGATTGTGAGGTGGACATTAAAATGCCAATCATTCTTGGGAGATCTTTCCTAGCTACGGGGAAGGTATTGGTTGATGTTGAAGCAGGTGAGTTGACATTCTGTGTGGGAGATGAGAAGGTGGTATTCCATGTTTGCAAATCAATGAGACAACCCAATAGCACAGAGGTGTGTTCATTTGTGGACATTGTTAGAGCTGTGATAGTGGATGACACAAGTTCCATGATAAATGTTGAAGATCCTCTTGAGGATGTGCTTCTTAACATGGATTTCAATGATGATGCCGGTAGAGTGGAGTGCGTTAATGCGTTTCATGGTATGGGTTCATATTCATATGAGCCTAGAAAGTTATCTTTGGATCTTGAAAACCACAAAACTCCACCAACCAAGCCATCGATTGAGGAGCCACCGGTGTTGGAGTTGAAGCCACTCCCTCCACACCTCAGGTATGAATTTTTGGGCACTAATTCAACTCTTCTAGTTATTCTTTCTTCTTGCCTAACTAACATGCAGGTTGATGCCACTTTGGCGGTTCTTCAAAGCGCAAAATGGCGATTGGATGGACATTGGCTGATATTCGGGAGATAAGCCCCGCATTTTGCATGCATAAAATCATCTTGGAAGAGGATGCAAGGCCTTCACTTGAACATCAAAGAATACTAAATGAGGCAATGCAAGAAGTGGTAAAGAAAGAGGTTATCAAGTGGCCTGATGCCGGTGTGGTTTATCCGATCTCCGATAGCTCATGGACCTCTCCGGTCCAATGTGTGCCAAAGAAAGGTGGGATGACTGTAGTGACTAATGCCAACAACGAGCTTATTCCTACTCGGACGATTACGGGTTGGAGAGTTTGTATGGATTATAGGAAATAACAAGGTGACAAGAAAAGATCATTTCCCATTACCATTCCTTAACCAAATGCTCGATCGTCTTGCGGGCTGGGCTTTCTATTATTTTCTAGATTGTTACTCGGGGTACAATCAAATTCTAATTGCCCCGAAGGACCAAGAGAAGATGAACTTTACATGTCCTTATGGCACGTTCGCTTTATCGATAATGCCATTTGGACTATGTAATGCTCCGGCAACCTTCCAACGTTGCATGATGGTTATTTTCATGGACATGGTGGAGGATATCTTGTAGGTCTTCATGGATGATTTTAGCATGGTTGGGGATTCATTTGAGGAATACTTGGTGAATTTGGATAGGTTATTGGCTCAATGCGAAGAAACTAACCTTGTTCTCAATTGGGAAAAATGTCATTTTATGGTAGAAGAAGGTATAGTGTTGGGACACAAGATCTCGAAGCAAGGAATTGAAGTTGATAAGGAAAAAATCGAGGTCATTTCGAGGCTTCCTCCCCCTGCTTCTGTCAAAGGGGTGATGAGTTTTCTTGGGCATGCCGGGTTCTATCGGCGGTTTTTTAAAGACTTCTCGAAGGTTGTGAATCCACTTTGCAAATTGTTAGAGAAAGATGCCAAGTTTATATTTGATGAAAAATGCATGGAGGCTTTTGAGCTTTGGAAGCACAAGTTTACCACAACTCCTATCATCACCGCACCTAATTGGGGTTTGCCATTTGAACTTATATGTGATGCGAGTGATGTGGCGGTAGGGGCAGTGTTAGGTCAATGGGTGAATAAAATGTTCCATGCCGTGTATTATGCAAGTAAAACGATAAATGAAGGTCAACGAAATTACACGGTGACGGAGAAGGAGTTATTGGCCATCATGTTTGCTACAGATAAATTTTGACCTTATCTTATGGGGGCCAAGGTGATTGTGAACACGGACCATTCCGCCCTTAGATATTTGATGACCAAGAAGGATTCTAAAGCAATATTGATGAGATAGGTGTTACTTCTTCAAGAATTTTACTTAGAAATAGTGGACCGGAAGAGAAGTGAGAATTAAGTTGGAGGAAGGAGGGAGGCCATATGACGGCATTGAGATAAATGATACATTCCCTGACGAGCAACTTCTTTCCATTTCTATGTGTGACATGCCATGGTTCGCGGACATCGCCAACTTCATTGTGACCAGAAATGTCCCGCGTGAGCTCTCTTCCAACCAAAGGAAGAAACTCAAGTGGGATAGCTTGGATTTTTATTGGGATGATCCGTATTTGTTCAAAATATGCACGGATGCTGTGATAAGAAGATGTGTCCCGGAAGGTGAACAATTGAGCATATTAGAGGCTTGTCACTCCTCTCCCTATGGTGGCCACCATGGAGGGGTGAGGACGGCTTCAAAGGTTTTGATTTGCGGTTTATATTGGCCAACATTGTTTAAGGATGCTAGTGACTTGGTAAAGAGACGTGATGCATGTCAAAGAGCCAGCGGAATTTCTAAAAGGGATGAGATGCCTCTCAATACAATTCTAGAGGTGGACATTTTTTATGTTTGGGGTATCGACTTTAAGGGTCCTTTCGTGAGCTTTTGTGAGAACACTTACATTTTGGTGGCGGTGGATTATGTCTCAAAATGGGTTGAAGCCGTGGCTTTGCCCAACAATGAAGCCCGAAGTGTGGTGGCATTTTTTAAAAAGAGTATCTTCACAAGGTTTGACACTCCTCGTGCTATCATTAGTGATGGGGGGTCTCACTTTTGCAACAAAGATTTTGATTCATTGCTTGCCAAGTATGGAGTAAATCACAAGGTGACTACCCCCTATCATCCTCAAGCTAGTGGTGAAGTGGAAGTCTCCAACCGTGAAATAAAGAGTATCTTGTCCAAGACGGTTAATGCTAATAGAACCGATTGGTTGAAAAAGTTGGATGATGCTCTATGGGCGTACCGGATGTCTTATAAGACCCCAATTGGTATGTCCCCTTACCGATTGGTATTTGGAAAAGCTTACCATCTTCTGGTGGAATTGGAGCACAAGGCTATGTAGGCCTTGAGGAAGTTGAACTTAGAATGGGATATTGTGGCGAATCTCCGGGTTGAGAAACTCAATAAGCTTGACGAGTTTAGATTTCATGCCTAATCCAGCTCATCCTTGTATAAGGACAAGATGAAGTTTCTTCACGACAAATATGCTCGGGGAAATGAATTCAAGATTGGTGATATGGTTCTTCTTTTTAACTCCTAGTTGAGGTTATTTTCGGGTAATCTTAAGTCGAAGTGGAGCGGTCCATTTGAAGTTGTTGGTGTAACCCCATTTGGTGCTATTGATCTCAATAACAAAAATGGTGAAGTTTTCCGAGTCAATGGGCATCGTGTCAAGCATTATTTTGGGAAGTTTGATGACAGCCATGTGGTGGCATTCATTCATTTAAAGTGATATGATAGTAACATGCATCGTGCCGCAACGTTAAATCAGGCGCTTCTTGGGAGGCAACCCATGTCTTTTTCTTTCTCTTTGATTTTCTTAGTAGCTTAGGATTTTTGAGCTGATTGTTTGTGATATGTTGCAGGAATTGTGTTGAAGCAGTGCAAAACAAAGTACAAAAAGGTGCACAGTTTCTAAAGTTGCCAATACGGCCGCGATGCACTTTGTGCGGTCCGCGCTGGCATGAGCTGAGAATGAACAGTCTCTGAAGTTCTCCATGTGGCTGCGGTCATGTTAACGCGGTCCGTGATTTACTCACCCGACCGTGTCCCTTTTTGTGCGGTCCGCGTGGTCTGCTTTCTGAAAGGGTTCATGTTCAAGCCCAGCATGGTCCGCGGTCGCTTTTGTGCGGACGCACTGGTAGTTAAGTACGGGGCCCATGGCTTTGTCTATAAATAGAGACCCAGGGTCTCACTTTGCCCTTTTTGCAATTTGAAATCCCTGAGCCCTATTTCTACTATTCATACATCTCTGAGACTGTTCTTTTTGTGTGCTTGGATAGATTACTTTGATTCTTCCTAATCATGGTAACATTTCATGCAATTGTGATTAATTATAGTTTAGATGTTGGGTTTTTAATGTCGAGTATGATTCCATGTTGGGTAATTGAGTAGGGACAATTAGGATTCAAATATAGAACAAAAATGGAAGAAAATTGCAACCCAAGCTTAGTCCCTAGGATGGCCTCTGCGCGGCCCGCGGTCACTCTCGCTCAGTCCGCGCAGTTAAAATGAATGAAAGCTAGCCTGCTCCAGTGCGGCCGCGTCCCTCTTTGTGCGGTCCGTGCTGGCCCATCGCGGCCACGCTCCCATTTCACGCAGACCGCATTGCGAGGTTCATAAAGGTGTTGATTCTGGGGTTTGTTTAGTGCGGCCCGCGGTCGCCATAGCTTGGTCCGAGGTGCATCTAATGTGGCTGCACTCCTGATAGTGCGGTTCGAGGTGGCCTATTCTGCAATGGTTGCTACAATTTTTTTTTTCATCTGCTACTCTGTAACTGTTTTCGATAACTGATACACTGCCCGTGCTTAAACTAAGAATGTTAGATGCGTGTTCTTGTAGATCATGGTTAAACAAAGAGGCGTTAAACAAACACAACAACCCGGGAGAGGTGGTTCCTCCCTAGGGGGTAAAGGCAAGAGAATTGCAAAACTCACTCCCTAGGCTCGGGAGAACATTAAAAAGACCTAGAAATTGATACAGGCTGCTGACAAGGCTGCCTCTCATTCTTCGGGGAGTGAGTATGTGCCCTCCAAAGATATCTCCTCAGATTCCGTCCCAACCCATATAACCAACCCCCTCCACCTAACTAATATCCCTCCACCATCAGCCACTTTAAAAAGACCAGTGAATGTAGTCTCCAACTCATCTGACGAGTCCGCAGCCGGTAGTGGGAAATACTCCATCTCCCCCATAGCTTCAGTATCTAGAAAGAGTGCAGAAGGTGGGACCAATGGTGACGATGAAGTACCGGATAGTTGTGTGCCCCAGGTTGGGGGTGTTGAAAGAACAAGAAAACTGGAGGTTTGGGAGGATCACTTTGTTAGCCAAGTGGCTTTTCACAAGTTCCGTGAGTGGTGGCCAGTGCGAAAACTGATTCCAGAGAGGAGTATCATTACAACTGGCCTGCTACCCCTACTCCCTAATGTACATAGACAGTTCCATACTAGAGTGGAATGAATGGGAGCACTTTCGGGATGAGTTAGTGGATGCAAATGAGCACATGGTGAAGGAGTTTTACTCCAATGTGGCCCATGTCAAAAAGGGCTCAATTGCAACCAAAGTGCGAAACAAAAGTGTTGTATTCTCTAGGAAAGCGTTAAATGAGTACTTGGAGTTCGATGACGAGGATGAAACCTGGTACAATGAGAAATTGGCAATGGGTGAAGAGGTTCGCCCTTCGTTAGCTAGGTACTTGGCCCACCCAGGTACTGCTCCAGATTGGTTGCAAGCAGGGAAGAAAATATTCCGGAAGACCTTCAACTTTGAGGCTCGAGGGTGGTTGACATTTGTGTATAGTTGGCTTGACCCTTCTACCCACGATCATACTATTCCTCTTCGGCGTGCTGTGTTGATTGCGTCTATTATGGCTGGGTACCCTATCAATGTGGGCAATGTCATGTCCCGTGTGATTGCTGATGTGGGACGAGACCATGACATGAATTACCCTTTTCCCAATACTCTCACCCGTTCTCAAGTTTTAGCATTCAAGGGCCGGACAACCCTAAGGACAAGAAGTACAAGGCACCTGCTTCTGCCCCAACTGGCCAGTCTGAAGAGCCAGTTGTGGTGGAGTCATTTGTTGAGCCTTCCACCGTGCTGCCCTTCATGCCTACTGTTGTTGATTTGCCTCCAGGACCCTCCTCTTCTGCTGGGCCCAGCACTTTAGGTGGTCCAGGAGTCCCATCTTCCCGAGCTCACCCTTTCACGGCCCATCAGTTGAGCCAGACCTTGGCCAGTTTTGAAAAACTGGATGCCAGCTGCGACGTCCAAGTTGTCGATATTATCTGCCACAGTTGAGGCCCATTCAGCACCTCCCACTGTTCAGGTTCCTCGGTCCATTGAGGATACTTTGAAGACACTCCTAGACAACCAGGAGAAAATTGTGAGGACTCAGGATGCCTTGACTAAGGCGGTGGAGTTACATAGCAAGATATTGGCGGATCTTACCAGAGAGCACAAGAAAATGAGGAAGTCACGGGCTTCCAAAGAGTCGGTGAAAGCGCTAAGGACAGATGTAGACAAGCTATTGGCAGACCAGATGCCTTTAGACTTATTATTCGGGGATCCAGCCCATCCAGCAGGAGCCCCAATGCCACAGCCACAGCCACAGCAGGAGCAGGCACCCAGGCTTCCAAGCAAGAAGAGGAAGCTCCCAAGCACAGTTGATGCAGTCATTGAGCTGGCAGACCCATAGGAGGTCCCCTCCAGTGAGGTACCTATCATTTAGCTGGTCCAGGAGCAGGCCCCAATCCCATCAGCTGAGTAGCAGGAGTCCGGGAACTAGTCTGAGATTTCCACCCATACAGAGGACCAGGACCACTGAGGATCCCATGCAGACGGACCAGTCCTAGGGAGCTCTTCTATATTCTTTCACTGATTTGTATGCTTATTTGTGTAGTTGGCATTAGGGACAATGCCATCTCTTATTCGTGGGGTGCGCCCTTCGGTTTGGTTATCTGGATGACTGTATATATAGATTGATAGTTTTTGTTTTACTTTGATTTTCTATTTTGGGATGTATATAACTTTACATTTAGCTACATTAATCATACTTTTTATTTTCTCTTTGGTCTGTATATAAAGTTACATTTTTGCATATATTCATCCCCCGTTGTATATTCTACTCCCCTATTGTACATATTCATTCGATTTTCTATTTTTGCAAAATTTTGCATTTTTCATTTTTAGCTTTGTAGATAGGATCGTTGCCTTTTGTTTTGTTTTTGGCGTTTTCAATAAGCCCTTGGTTTTCTTAATGCCACGGTTCTTTCCAAGGGTGGAGTATTGTGCGAACCGGGTGGCTCTTCCCAATGATAGATGGTGTGACAACCTGCTTAAGGTTTTGAGTTCATTTTTTATTTTTCTTTTGTTTTTGATATTTCATAGTTAAGGGTACCTTAGGCAAAGCTTCACATGGGCCTAGCACATTTGCCTTTGATCTCATGATCAAAGACATAATGTTGTATTTAGGATGGTGAAAGTCGTGGCCTTGAGACTCTTGTGTTGACCACAATCATCATGTTGTCTTTTCGAACAATTGTGTGCTTGAATCGTAACTAAGGTCGTTGTGGGCCCTCGAATCGATATCTTTAGCAATCCCCTAGCATGTGTGATGATGAATCGAGTTGTGAGTCCAAGTCCCGAGCCAGTGGTCTAGAACTTACCCTGAATGTTTGTTGAGGCAAAATCATAGGTGAAATTTGACTTGAGAAGTGATTATAGGCTCTCCTTGATCCAAATGTTAAGTTAAACAATTGCATGGCCTACCAATGAAATAATCCCTAGTTAACCCTTTTGAGCCTTGAACCCTTTTCTTTCAAGAACCAATGTTACAAGCCTATACCCGTTCTAAAAGATACCCTCTCTTGGCACCCAAATCTTCCCTTGAGTAATGGCAAATGTCTAAGTTTGGGGGAGAGACATGAAAGGAAACAAAATGGTAAAAGGTACAAAAGAAAAAAAGAAAAGGAAAGCAACGAAAAAGAAAGAAAAGAAAAAGACAAAAAGAAAGATCAATGTGAACAAGAATAAAAGGGGATTCAAGGGAAACAAAAGTGAAAAAGGTGTGGAAAAAGTAGAAAAAAGGAGAACTGTTTTGAATTGCATAAGAAAGAGTGAAAATGTGTCCCTCTAACCCCTTGAAAAGAAGTGAAATACGCAAATGAGTCAAGAAAGTGTGCCAAAATGAATCAAAAGAAGTGCTTAAGGGAAGATTGAACCCACTTGAACAAAAACATGTCTTACCCTTACCCAAAAGCCTTCACAATGACTCCACAAAAGCCCTATATGATCTTGAGTTGAAGGAATCCTACATTAGTGGATACTTACATAAGGGGAAAGTATATGGTACCTAGAGCCGGACTTGTGACCTTCTTCTTGAGAGAGATGAGTGAAAGTCCATCAACCTCAGTTTGTGTGTCAATACTCTAAAAGGTGAGGTTCGCTTAGGGAGAGTTGAGAATGTGTGAGTTTGGGTTCCACAATGACCAAGGTAATTGAGAGAAGTTCTTTGATGAAATGTGTCAAATCTTGATGCTCTTGCGTCACACTTGATCCATAGTTTCCAAAGTTTAAAATGTGTTAATGATGCATTCGTATTGAGGGCAATTGTTAGTCTCAATTGATGCTTGTTGAGGTTACTCCAGGATAGCTTGAATCACTTGGATGTTCCATTAAGGGGTGGGTCTTATTTTGTTTGCTTGAGGACAAGCAAAGGTTTAAGTTTGGGGGAGTTGATAAGTAGGATTTTAACGTGTTTTATGCCCCTACTTGCCTATGCTTTGAGTATAAATTGCTACAAAATAGTCCCAAAATGCTCACAGGTTGTGCTTGATTTTAGGTTGGAGCGACAAAGTAACAAACTGTCAAAGATCGGCTCAAAACGAAGTGAAACCTGCTCAAGTATCAAAGACCAAGTGAAGTGAAGGAGATAGAGAACCTAGTGCAGACCGCATAAAAGTGCATGCGGCTGCACTAGGAGGTTCTGAGATGGGCATAGTCAGAACATTGACAACGCCGCCACAGTCAGATCCATGCGGCCCACGTTTTGCTTACGCGGCCGCGCTACTTATTCATGCGGCCCGCGTCAAGAGATTTAGAGAGATATCATTTTGATCAAAAGCAAGACACGCGGCTATGGTCTCATTATCGCGGTCCACGCCAGAGCCTTCCGCGGCCGCGCAACCCTTTTACGCGGCCCGTGTCAAGAGATTTAGAGAGATTAAAATTGAAGTCAAAGAGCCAGTGCGGCTACGGTCATGTTTGTGCGGCCCATACTGACCCCGCAGGGGTATTTTTATCCAGTGTTTCCAGCCACTATAAATAGAACATTTTACCATTTTTAGGTCAAGCTTTGTATTATTAATGGAGTTGCGCTCATGGAGACCGAGATACTAGCCATTTTTGGCACTTTAGCTTTACATTCTCAATAGATTCTTGTAATTTTATCTTAGTAATCAATTAATATGTTTAGTTCTTCATCTATTTCTTCTGTTTCTTCTTTAATTATGTCTAGCTAAACCCATTAGCTAGGGTTGTGGCTCAACCGTAGTGTGGGTAATTGATGGGTGTTGCCATCTAAGGTTAGATTGATATTGGGTATTTGTTATTTGGGTTAATATTATGTGTTAATTAAGTATTGGTGGTTGCAAACACTGATTCTAGCTTTGTGGGTTTAACTCTTCTTGAGAAAGAGAGTCCATGACCCAAAAATTGACCCAACAAGGAATTGGGATGGACCCATGAGAAATGGTAGTCCCAATTAACGGATTAAATCTCGAGAGAGTAATCACCCTACTTGAACCCTAGTTGCTTGGTCTAATTGGTCTACCCAATTGGTCTCGAGAGAGTCAATTGGGCAAAATCACTCTCTCTACCGAGAGGTGTTAGAGTGGGTGCAATTGTGCAACGGTTATAGCATAAGCCCCAAACATGTCAATCTACCCTTAGTAGCATCTACCCATTAATTAGCCACCTAGGTGATGCCACGACCCTAGTGCTTTTCCTACCATTAATTACAACTTAGCAATATTCTCGTAGCTTAAGTTAGTGTTAATCACTAGTTTACAATAGTAGTTATAAATACAAAAACCCCAAAAATGTTAGAAGTACAATTAGAAGCACAAACGCAACTCTAGGCTAGACAGACAATACAACTCCACTCCAAGCTCCCTGTGGAAATTCGATCCCGAACTACTATTCGGGTAAAAGATGTTGCGACCCGCTCTTCCTACCATTGCATAGTGTCGAGTTGGCAGCGATCATCTGTCCCATAGATGATGTCATCCTATTGGAAGTTCTGCTCCAAGTGCGTATCAGTTGCTCTAATGGGTAGTAAGAACCGTACCATGGTGTCGACCAATTATTGAACTCTTCCTAGGTGTACTCGTATTCTAGACCAAAAGTGGTGTCATGTTTCTTAAGTTTTATTGGTTTAGAGAACCCTTGGAGGTTCTTTCTAAGTCCTTTGCCAGGTTCGTACCCACTCCAATTCAGTATACTCTCGATCATGTTATCCCACCATTTGTCTTTGTCTACAGCATTGACTCGCTCGATGTGGTGGTAGGTTTCTCTACCTAATTTTCTTCTTCTTCTGATTGTCGGAATGGTTCTGGTGACTGTATATATGGTTGCTACTGTCACCGTGAATGATCACTTACTGGTGATTCTATTCGAATTTTACAGCCTTATGCAGTCTTGAAGCTACATCACTAGCAGCATGGATCCAGGGTCGCCCTAGCAGCAAGTTGTAGGATGTTGGTACATCTAATACTTGAAAATCAACCTTAAACTAGGTTGGTCCCATCTGTAGACACAGGCTAATCTCACTGATGGTGGACCTCTAAGACCCATCAAAAGCTTTCACGTTGATTGCTCCTTGTTTTATCTCATGCAACCCTTTGCCCAACTTCTAGAGTGTTACCAAAGGACAGAAGTTAAGGCTGGAACCCCCATCGATCAGGATCCTGGTGATGAAATAGTCTTGGCATTGCACGGTGATGTGCAGGGCTTTGTTGTGACCCAACCCTTCAGGTGGTAGCTCGTCTTCATAGAAGGTGATTTTATGACTTTCTGGTACTTGTCCCACCATATTAGCCATTTCCCCACCACTGTTACTTGGTACGTAGGCTTCACTCAGCACCTTCAACGGAGTATTTTTGTGTGTCTTTGAAATCTGCTGCAATTAGAGGATGGATATCTATGCTGGTGTTTTATTTAGCTGGTCGATGACCGAATACTCCTTAGCCTGTATTTTCCTCCAAAGGTCATCTGGACCAGTCTCAATGATGGGTTGCCGATTGGAGGCCTTCTTACTTGACTCAGCTAGGTGTTCAGGGGTATAGACTCTCCCAGTTCTTGTCAAACCTTGTGCTACAACAATCTCTTCAAACCTGACCTTGCCTTTCCTCCTAGCCTCGACTATATAATCCCAGGGTATAGCTTTTGTATGGAATGACGACATGGTGGACATCGCCATTGGGATCAGTGCGGCCACCTTTACTTTAAATGGGACATGTTCTTGGGTTGGCAAAACTGCAACCTCAAATGGTGCTGGTGCCTTTGCTGATGGCACTACTTCAAACTCAAGAGGGATAGACACATTTACCTCTGTAACCTCAAACGGTTGGCTTGGGAATATGATGGGGTTGAGGGTAACTCCTGGTTTCTTTGAATCATCGCCTTCTGCGATCAACCCGATGAATCCCTCGGGATCCCAATCATCATATACTTCAATCATGTGAATACCCCCATCTTTATGGTCTAGTAGAGGGTTATTGCGGATGTTCGGAGCGGTTTTCTTTTCTACAATGACTTTGTTATCAATCAGAGATTGTATCTTGTCTTTTAAAGAATGGAATTCATCGATGGTGTGTCCCTTCATACCGGAGTGGTACACACAAGACTTGTTTGGGTTAATCCACTAAGAAGGATTCTCAGGGGTTGTAGCAGGGACGGGGGTGACATAACTAGCGGCTTTGAGTCTCTCATATAGCTTATCAATGGGTTCGGCAATGTCTATGCATTATTTTGGAGGCCTCCAATAAAAAATTAGGTCGGGTCCTAGGGAAGTTTTAGCGTGCGAGGGGTGATTGGTAATGAGATGGTTGGGCATTGTAAGTTTGGTAGACAAGAGCGGATTCAGAGTATCTGGGTGAAGTAGGCTGGTATGTGGGAGGTGGAGATAAGTTGGTGGTGGAGCTTGGTAGGAGGGTGCATGGTAATTTGGGGCTGGCTGATATATAAGTGGAGGTATTGGGTAAGTTTGGTATTTGAGAGGAGACTTGGTCATTTGTGCAACCATCACAGCCCCTACATCCCTCTTCTTAGACGCACCGCCAGACTGCAAGGCCTTATTTGTAGCTTGCAAGGCCTCGAAGTTTGTAACCATACCACTCTTAATTCCTTCTTCAATTAGTTCTCCCAATTTGATAATGTCAGAAAATTTATGATTCTCAATCACCATCAATCGTTCGTAGTATTGCGGGTCTTGAGCCCAGAAAAATAACTTGTTCATTTGTTCTTCTTCTAAGGCAAGTCTGACCTTAGCAGCTTCGGACCTCCAATGAGTAGCATACTCGCGAAATATCTCTGTGGGCTTCTTCTTTAAGTTCTGGATATAGAATACGTTTGGCGCATTCTCTATTTTAAACTTGAATCGGATGCCATACCTACCCAGCTCGACCACTTCTTAGGATCTTGGCTGATGTACCAAGATAGCGCATCTCCTTGTAGACTCCTCATGAACTACTTCATAAAGATCCTTTCATCTTTTCCTACCCCGACCAGCTTGTCGCAGTATGTTCTCAAATGGACCCTTGGATCACTTATACCATCAAACATCTTCATAGTTCAAACCTTTAATCCCTTTACTTCCTTCTCTCCCTGAATTTGGCTAGTGAGTTTCTTAAGTTCTTCAGCCAAGTTTTTGATGAGCAGATCCTTTTCATCAGACTCAGTTGTGAAAGATATAGGTTGGCTGGAGAGCGGCATGGTCTCCACATAGATGGGATTGGTGTGGTGGCCTGGCATGTGGGTGTGGAAATGGCAATTTTCGGAGTTTTGTGGTTCGGGGATGAGTAGTGGGACATTGTTTGGAGTGTGGCAAGTGTTGCATTGGTTATTTGCTAGAGCAGTAGGATGATTCAGTTGCTTTTGGGGAGGTATGGGATTTTGAACGTCGGGGAAGTTGGTGTCTAGGGTACTGAGGGAGAAGGATGTCGATGCCCCCCTTTATCCCCCTTCTTTAAAAAAAAAAAAGAAATCGGGTTTACGAAATTATGGACAAAACAACTCTTATTCCCTTTTGAGGAATCGGGTTATGAAATTTGAAGAGTCGCCACCTAATGATTATAGTGCATTAAGACACTTTAAAGAGAAGAAGCGATTTTGAAAGAAAACCAGAGTTCGGGTAAGGGCTTGAGATTATCTCGAGGGGAAGGTGTTAGGCACTCCTCAAGATCCACTAGTGTGGTTCCCGGCCATGCTTTAATTGTGACTTTAAAAGTAAGTGAGAGAAAACAAGTAAAACTTTGCACATAAGAATCACTAATAAGTTTCAAGTTTTGAAAAGGGTAAAGAAGACGAAAGAGAGTTTTTAGAAAAAAAGGAATTAATTTGAGGAACAGAATTAAAGAAGA
>MU737299.1:197881-222530 GCA_026770625.1 Nicotiana glauca | reverse complement strand
CAAACGATGTCGTTTATTTTAATGAAGTCCAGATCCTGTCCGTTAGATCAAAACGATCAAGGGCTGTGATTGAGAGCCTTTAAACGCCGTTGTTTTACTTATTAAAAGATCGAACCCAGCCGTTAGATTACTTATTTTCAACGGCTTAGATTTAAAAGCCCCAAAACGGGGTTGTTTGGTCATGACTGGGTAGACGGGTATGGAACTTGGGTCTGGGCGGGTGATTTATTGTTTGGGCTAGTGTACTTGGCCCAAATTTTAAAACAATTCATTCCTTTTGTATTCTTATTTATTTCCTTGTATTTTTGTATTGTATTTTCATTTTGTATTTTGTATCTTTATTTTTCTTTTTCTTTTTCTTTTTTACATATTTTCTGATTTTATTAAATTGTTAAACTAATTAATTAAATTCTAGAATTTATTTAATAACTATTTATAGCAATTTCCAATTAAAACACTAAAAATGCTATTTTTTGACTTTTGCTTAAATTGTTTTGAAATGAATTAATACTAAAATTGTAAAACTAAAAATTCTAATGCATATGCATATTTTTGTATTTTTTAATATGAATTATTATGCAACTAATTAACACAAAATGCAACCAATTTCAACAAAATTTGTAAAATAATGAGAAATCATATTATTTTTTGATTTTTTAGGAATAATTTGCTTAGGTCAAAAATCACGTGCTCACAATAACCGGAACACTAAAGCTGAATCTAAACCAAATTCACATTAATACCAAACATCAAACTCAACAGAACACTATTATGCTTCAAATCGTCAAATTCAATAATAGTTCGAACTCAAACCCAAACCAAATCGAACAGAATTGAAACAAGGATGAATATTCACTAATCAAAACAACAATTAGGTTGAAATGAAAGATTAACTACACACAAAATGAGTTAAACCCTAAATTAAACCAAAACGAAAGAGGTGTGGAACAGAATTCATATATGTACAAATTGACACATAATGCAGAACAAATTCGACCAATCCAATCATTCTGAACCAAATACATAAAAGAAAGGAGTAAAGGAAGACAATAATCGGAATAACACTAAAACATAAACATAAAAACAAATGACAAATAACAAGAACTCACCGGATAAATTGGGAATCAATCTTGGCACCCTGACTTGAATTCGAACTTCCATTTCGGATTTGAGACCGAAATGAACCTTAATCGAATGGTCTCGACTGAGAACACACGACTAAGGTCGATTACGACCTCAATTTTTTAAATTTGTATTAACCCTGGAGTTTGGGCTTTTAGGGTTCTTCCGTTCGATCTAAAATTCGAGGGGTTCTAGAAAGATTCAAAGGAAAGTGATGACGGGTATAGGACGAGAGAGGTTGGGTGATAATTTGGTGTTAGTTTGGGGTCAATTAGATGAACTAGGGTTCGGGGTCGATTCTTTGATCTAATATTCGAAGCATCCTAAGGTGATTCGAGGGTAACTGATCGGATATTTGGGATGGGGAGGTCGAGGGGGTCCTATGGTTTAATTTTGGGAGTCATTGGGCCACCGGAACCGCCGTGAGACGATTTCTGGTGGGCGGAGTAAGGTGGGGTGAGGCAGAGGGTCTTTTGGTCTCTAAAAGCTTAGAGACGAAGAGGGCAGGGGAGTTTTTGGCTTGGGGGGCAGGGTATGGTTTGAGCTTATATACGTGGAGGGGAAATAGATACAAGCCATTCGATCTGATGAGATCAACGACTTGGATCACTTCATTTAAGAAAACGACATTGTTTCACTATCGTCGAGACCAGACCGGTCTTTGGATGGGAATGGGTCGTGGCGTGGGGCATCGTACTTGACCGTTAGATCAGAATGAATGGACGATCCAGATCCGCAATCTTGAAACGGCATCGTTTCTTCGATGCTGGAGGCGGACTGGACCGTTCGATCTAAGGAGATCGACGGTCCGGATTGTGCGTGACAAAACGACATTGTTTGGATGGTTTGAACGACTGGACCAGATAAAGGGGTAATTTGGGCTGGTTTTTGGTAAGTTGGGTGTGTTTTCGGTTTGGGGCTTAATTGAAATTGGCCCAATTTTGAATTTCTTTATCCTCTCTTTTCTTTTCTTGTTTTCTTCTAAATATTTTCCAAAATTTTGAAAACTAAAATTCTAAACCAAATTAAACTTAAAGATACTAGTTATCACAAACACTTAAGTACTCAATCACATAATTAAACACTAAAATGCAAAGGGCATTATTTTTTATGGTTTTATAAAAATAAGTAGTTAACCATTTGACTAAAAATTATACAACTAAATCCTGAATGTAAATGCTATATATTTGTTTTTGTATCTTTTCATTAATTTTCTCAAAATAAACGTGCACACACAATTTCAAACAAAAAATATCACGAAAAATTCACAAAATTGCACACAATAAAACGAATATTTTTGTTTTGACTTTGTGGGAGTAATTCATGTGAGGCAAAAATTATGTGCTCACAACTGACCCTCTTTGCCTGTAAACACGAAGAGTTTTCGTACAAAGATAAAGTAAGCGGATACGAGCGATTTTTGCCTATTTGAATACTCCGTGTGAAGCATTTTTTGAAAAGATTTGACCGAACCTTTGCTTCAAAGGTCTCCTACATATCCTTGGCTAAAAAGGAATCAGGTCAAATGTAGTTCGGAGTTTCGGTAGCTGGGACTACCATGAAGCTGTGGTTTTACTGTTACTGCTGTTGCTGACCTCCTTATTACACCATGCTGAAAGAAAAATATTAAGCTAGACTAAAATATAGTCTATGAATTACAAAATCTTATCTAGATCTTCCCACTTGCTCTTGTGTTTCTTGTTGTCTCGTTGACTTATATTTCCTCCGATGTTCATTTGTCTCTGTATTGACTTGTTGTCTTCTCTTCCTCAAGTGGATGCCTGATTGCCGGACTCAAACTGCTTCTTTCCTTCCTGTGAAATTCGAATCGTCTTTCCTTCGAAACTTGAACTGCTTTTTTTTACCATAGTTGCCTTCCTTCTGACTTCTGAACTTGAACTTATTCCTCTGATTTCATTGTATTCCTCTCGATTATTTTTGTATCCCTCTTGATTATTATTTTATTCCTCCGCTCTCCGGGCAGTTTACTGACTTCTTAACTTTAACAGGTATGCCTCCGTTCTCCGGGCGGGCTCCCGACTTCAACAACTTAAAAAGGTAACGCCTCCGTTCTTCGGGCGGGCTCCTGACTTCAACAATTTTTAAAAGATAACGCCTCCGTTCTCTGGGCGGGCTCCCGACTTCAACAACTTAAAAGATAACCCCTCCGTTCTTCGGGCGGGCTCCCAATTTCAACAACTTAAAAGGTAACGCCTCCGTTTTTCGGGCAGGCTCTCGACTTCAACAATTTTTAAAAGATAACGCCTCCATTTTTCCGGCGGGCTCCTGACTTCAATAATTTTTAAAAGATAACACCTCCGTTTTTCGGGCGGGCTCCCGACTTCAAAATTTTTTAAAAGATAACGTCTCCATTTTTCGGGCGGGCCCCCGAATTCAACAATTTTTAAAATATAACGACTCCATTTTTCGGGCGGGCTCCCGTCTTCAACAATTTTTAAAAGATAACCCCTCCATCTTTCGGGCGGGCTCCCGACTTCAACAACAACTCAAAACTTTATTCTATTGACATTGTTCTCCCTTGCCTCCTGAACCATTTCCTTTTGAAAATTGATTTATCTTCCTTCAAAACTTGAAATATCTTCCTTCAAAACTGCTTTCCTTAAAACTTGTGTTATCCTCCTTCAAAAACTACTTCCTTTACAACTTGCGTTGTCTTCCTTTGAAACTGCTTCCCCTAAACTTGTGTTGTCTTGCTCTTCCTTGAAACTTGAATTGACTTCCCTGTTCTTCAGATGGGTACCTGACTTCATCAAAATGGACAAACAAAAGGAAATTTTCTGCCCCGGTTTGATAATCTTCCTTGTAGCATGTCTTTCCACCATCAATAACATTTCCTGCCCCTGTTTCAAATCAAAGAAAATTTTGTCAGTTTAAACTGCGGCGAGTGGTTGTGATACTCTTACTGGGGATGGTTTTCCCTTTCTCCTTTCCATGCTCTGCGTTGTCCGACCATTTTGAAACTTGGCCGATAACTTCCGACCATCTTGACGATTCCTTATTCACAAACTTCTCGATTGTTGTTTTCCACTTTTATTACATACTTTCCCTAAAATCTTAGACCAATCCATCATTTGGTCTTACAACGACGTCTTTTACGTCCCATCACATCATCTTTGGCCTATCCTATCCTTATTTCGCTTTGCATCATATTGGAAACTGGTAGTAAGCTCTGAAAATCCTTCTTGTTTGTCAAGAACAAACTACTATTGAAAAATCTTAACCAAAAGAAATCAATAGATAGAAAAATAAAAGGAAAAGTCTTCCTGAAAAATTATTTGAGGAGAAGAAAAAGAAAAGGACTTATCTGAATGGTATATCTGATCCCAATGATCATGTCGTGCATTTAATATTAATCAACCCAGTCTATTATATCAATCAACTTTCTAATGGCCTTGCTTTGCATTTCAAAGGTTTTACAACCCGACTCTTTTGCCGAATCAACATCTTCGTTCTATTTGATGCCTCGACGGATCCTTTCCGCCAACCTTATCTCGTTTGTCCCCTTTTTAATTCCATGTCGCCTTATAGTGCCCTTCGAGGGGTTTTCACTAATAAGACTCTCTCATTTCTCTCAGCTCCCGTCGTCTTATGGTGCCTGTAAAGGTTTTCACCGATAAGACTCTCTCATTTTATTTCTCTCAACTCCCATCGCCTTATGGTGCCTGTGAAGGTTTTCACTGAAAAGACTCTCTCATTTTATATCTCTCAACTCCCATCGCCTTATGGTGCCTGTGAAGGTTTTCACCAATAAGACTCTCTCATATTTATTATTTTTCCTGCTGGGATCAAAGTGTTGTCCTTGACATGGATCACTTCCATTTGCCAGACTTGGCACTTCTTGGAGACTGATCGGGAGGTCTTTCTTTGGACATCAATATGGGTTCTTGTGTATGGTTAAAACAAAAGGGTATCAAAAAGCTCAAAACTATTTTGATGGGTAAAAATTACAACTCTTGGAATCAAATTTCTTTCCCAAAATTACAAACACAACTTATGCCCCAGTTTTCCTTGCTTGGGGATCTTTTGATTTTTGTTTCACTATGACCGAGCCGTGAAGCTGCCTACGTATCCTCTTTTGAAGAATCAAGTCAAACATAGTTCACCCAATTCCTTTATTTTCTTGTGACTTTCCTTTTGTTATTATTTCTTTTTTTTTTCAATTTCATTACCGATTCCAAAAGAGGAGTATGAAAGAATAAATAAGGCTCAAAAGGGGAATCAAAGGTTAAAGTGTTTGGATAGTAGAAAAAATTGCCTCCATCATTTCATTCTCCGATACAATGCCAAATACAAACAAACAACAATTACAATCAAAGAAATCATACATAATATCTCTTGACTGCGTCAATTACTCTGTAGCAATAAGTCCCCCATGGCATGATGAATGTTGTCTTCTCTGCATCTTCTTTATCCATTAGAATCTGATGATACCCAACATAGCAATCCACAAAAGATCCAATCTCACGCCTCGCATAATTATCAATCAGGATGTGGATATTAGGCAGTGGGAAGTTATCATTTGGGCTTGCTTTGTTGAGATTGCGATAATTAATGCATACTCTGATCTTCCCGTCTTTATTCGGCACCAGCACAACGTTAGCCAACCATTCTGGATACCGATTGACCCCAATAACCTTTGCGTCTAATTGCTTGGTTATTTCTTCCTTAATCTTCACACTCATATCAGTTTTGAATTTTCTCAATTTTTGCTTGACGGGAGGAAATGCCGCGTCAGTGGGTAATTTATAAACCACTAAATCAGTGCTTAGATCCGGCATATCGTCATATGACCAGCAAAAATGTCTTTAAACTCAATAAGTGTTTTGATTAATTCTTCCCTGACGCTCGGTTCCATATGGACACTTATTTTGGTTTCTCTGATATTATTTGCGTCTCCTATATTGATGGCTTCCGTATCATTTTGATTGGGTTTGGGCTTTTCTTCGAAGTGACTCAGTTCTTTACTGATTTCTTCGAAGGCTTCATCTTCGTCGTATTCTGGTTCATTCTCATCATTTCTTATTTCTTGTACTATTGTTTCGGAACCAAATTGATTTTCTAGACTGGGTTGAGGATTCCTCATGCATGCCATATCATTAATATCAGTGGAAAGAAAGCTGTACAGCAAAGGAAAAGAAAAAATAAAAATAAAATATCAGAAATAATGGGGAATAGAAATTTCATTTATTGAAAAAGTACAAGATACCAAGGTTTGCACACTTCAAAAACAAACTTGAAAAATAAAACTGGATTACAACCCTGAAATAATCCCAAACAAATTTTGAATGAAAATCAAAGCAAACTACTAAGACTCCTTCCGGGTGGGGAGAGGAGTAGCCTTCCAATTATTTAGTTTTGTTCTTGGTCCTACAAATTGCACTTCAGCGTGACTAGGACCTTCTCCATCCTCTATCATGTTCACATCAGTGAACAGATTCTCGAACCTTTTTAACAACTCCTCATCAGGTTTGACCCTAGGACAAGAAATCATCGTTTCTGGACGTCTTAAGGTTCCAGACTTGATAAAAGATCTGGAGAGGCGCGGGACTGGCTTTGGAAGGACCCATGCCTTCTACTTCATCTTCCTAGCTCGTCGGATGTCTGCCGCTGTAGGTTTAAACCCCAAACCGAAGGTTCCCACATTTTCCAGTAAGGACACTGGCTGTACGATACCTTGCAGAGATGCACCCAAACCTTTACCGGGCATAAAGACGTTTCCTAACATTTCATAGGCTACCATGACATATGCAAAGGTTATCTTGGTATTTGGAATGTATTCCCCCTCCGGAATTTTCTCGACCGATACTGTGTCAGAAACTTGGTATAACCATGGCCCGATGTCATCCTCTACTTCAATAAAGGGCACAATAGTATCGCTCTGGGAGCGTAGATTGTCTTTACCATGGACCACGATCTCTTGCCGGTCCCACTCAAACTTGACCATCTGGTGCAGGGTAGATGGAACCGCCTTTGCAGCATGAATCCAACGTCATCGTAACAGAAGGTTGTAGGAGACTACCATATCCAACACTTGGAATTCCATGGTGAATTCCACATGCCCGATCGTCAAATCCAACACTATATCACCGACCAATTCTTTACCACCTCCGTCGAACCCCCGAACACAAATGCTATTCTTGCGTACCCTATTGATATCCACTTTCAGTTTGTCCAATGTAGAGAGAGGAGAGATGTTTGCACTGGATCCATTGTCAACCAAAGCCCGGGTAACCACAGACTCCTCACATTTCACCGTAAGATAAAGGGCTCTGTTGTGCTCGGTACCTTCTACAGGTAGCTCATCATCAGTGAAGGTAACCCTGTTTACCTCGAATATCCTGTTTGTGATCTTCTCCAGGTGATTGACGGAGATCTTATCAGGTACATGGGCCTCATTTAGGATTTTCATCAAGGCCTGCCGATGTTCATCAGAATGGATCAGCGATGACAGTAAAGAGATTTGAGCCGACGTTTTCTTGAGCTTCTCTATGATGGAATAATCATACAACTTCATTTCCTTTAAAAACTCTTCTGCTTCTTCTTCGGTCATGGGTTTCTTTACTGTTGCTGGGTTGGCGTTTCTTAATTCCGTGGGAGCGAAACATCTTCTCGAGCGGGTTAACCCCGCGGCGTCACAAACTTTCTCCTTGACCTCTTTTCCCTTATAGGTCACCGGTACCCTATCATAGTTCCATGGGATGGCTTTATTGTCAACCGTCGGCAACTGAACTGCTGGCTTGATGATGACTGGATCTATGCGAGCACCTTCCGTAATTAGAACGGGTTTGTTTGTTACTCCCCGCACAACCACCTTTGCCTTTCCTTTTTTGACTGTTACTTTGCTTGTGGACCCCTTTTGAACAACCGCCACTGGTTCACTATGCGCCTCTTTCTCATTGACCAACCACTTATCATTAATTGGCCTCTTTGCCGGCCTGTTTTCACTTGACCTGATCATTATTATGGTTTGAGAGGGTTTTTTAGACTCTCCTTCCGTCTGTACCAGCTCGATCATATTGGTCTCGTGATGGGCTGGGAGTGGATTCTGATTGATGTTGGGTTCTTCTGGGGCTTGCACCTCAATTCGAAGAGTGTTGATAAGCTCCTGGATAGCTGTTTTCAACTTCCAGCATTTCTCCGTATCATGTCCAAGGGCTACTGAACAGTATTCACAACTCACCGAGTGATCAAGATTTCTCGGAGGGGGGTTTGGCAACTTAGCCTCGACCATATTCAACAATCCCAACTGCCTCAGCCGGTGGAACAGACTGGTGTAAGATTCTCCCAGTGGAGTGAAAGTTTTTGGCTTCTGTGCCCTATCATTCCTGAAGACCTGGTTCAGACGGAAACCTGTACTAGAGGGATTTCTGTATGCTCTGGGAGGTGGGTAGTTATTTTGTGGGGCCGGTGCACACTATGGTGCATGGACGGGCGGTTGAACATATGTCTGAGCTTGGTGGACAGAAAAATAAGGATCTGGCGGTGGGTAGTAAAGTTGTGGATGGCTATATGGAGCATGGGAGTAATTTTGTTGGTGTGGTTGTGGCTGGTTATAATATGGTAATGGGCCTCTAGATCTGAACCAAGATTTGGACTCAACCGTTGCGACGTCTTCTTTCTTCTTCTTCCCGAGCACACCCCCGGTGCCGCTCTGGATGGCCTGAGTGGTGGCTTTGATTGCCGAGTAACTCATGATTTTATTAGACTTGAGTCCTTCCTCGATCATACCGCCCATTTTCACAACCTCATTGAAAGACTTTCCAATCACTGTCACCAAGTGACCAAAATAGGTCGGCTCCAAAGCTTGCAGAAAGTAATCAACTATCTCTCCTTCCTTCAATGGAGGATCGACCCTCGCGGCCTGTTCTCTCCAACGGAACCCGTACTCCCTGAAACTCTCCCAGGTTTCTTCTCCAATTTTATCAATGACAAACGATCTGGAATGATTTGCTGATTGTACTAGAAGTGGCCGGCGAATGCTTGTGCCAAGTCATCCCAGGTGTACCATCTACCATGGTCTTGGCGTGTGTACCACTCTAATGCAGACTCGCTCAAACGCTGGCTGTAGTACGCCATTAGTAACTCATCCTTTCCGTCTTCCCCTCTCATTTTGCTGCAAAACCCTCGTAAATGTGCCACCGGATCACCATGTTGCCATACAGATCGAACTTCGGCATTTTGAATCCCGCTGGTAACTGGACGTCTGGAAACAAACACAAATCCTTGTATACCACACTGACTTGGCCGCCCAAACCTTGCATACTCCTGAAGGATTGCTCCAGGCTTTTCACTTTCCGAACCATTTCCTCTTGTTCCGGATTCTTGAGTTGCTTTTCTGGTTTTGCCGGGTTATCCATGTGAGGGATGTAGGAGTGCGGTTCAGGATCTTTAAAGGTAGGCTCAGGAGAGTAGCAGTGGTTGTCGTGAATCTGAAACATGGGCTCATTGGAGTATTTTTGTAACGTGGCAAGTGGAGGTGCTTCGAAAACAGGGGTGATTGGTGGAGGAAGGTTTAGTTTGGGTTGTGGAGCTTGGGGAGTGTAAGGAATTTTCCCTTTATAATATTGGTAAATCGGGAAACTTGCCGATGGATCAGTGGGAGGATATTCCGGTGCCTGTGCCGGTGTGGGAGTTGGAGTAGTAGGAGGGATTGGCAATGGTTGCCGTGAGCACGTGATTTTCGCTTCACAAAAACTACTCCAAAAGAAATCAAAAATAAAACAAATTTCCTCTATGTACAATTTTGAGAATTTGCTTGACAGTTTTCGATAATTATTTGTGCTTTGTCCGTAAATGTTTATCTTGTTTTAATTAATTAAATATACAAAAAAAATTATGTTGCGTGCACATTTAGGATTTAATTGTGCACTTAGGAATTAACTGAATCATGTTTTGTTTTTAAAAAGAAAGAAAATCACAAAAATATGTATTTGTTGTATTTTTGTCATTTAATGTACAAATGTGTGTTTTAGTTTTAATTAATGTTTAACCTTGTGTGTTAATTATTATTAAGGATTAATTAATATCTTTTTAAGTTAATTTTAATTTTTGCAATTTAATATAGGAATTTTGGTATTTAGGAATTAAAAAAGAAAATGAAAGAAAAAAGGAAGAACAATTGAAATATAGAACAAATCGGAATGGGCCATCAATTTTCTAAACCAAAATCAGGCCCAAAATCGACCCAGGTCCGGTCCATCTCCAGGTTGTCCAAATGGCGCCGTTTTGGTCATATTTGATCTGGGCCGTTGATCTCAAATTGATCAACGACCAAGATAAACCCTCTCCTATCCATTCTCTTACCCGACCCGTTACCTGGTTCCCACCGACCCCCCAACATAGACCAAACAGCGTCGTTTCTCTTTGGTAAAATGATCCAGGCCGTTGATCGTAGTTGATCCAACGGCCAGGATCAAACATCCACTCTACTATATAAACCTAAAATCATTACCCACCCCCCCCATAGCCAAACCCCTTCATCTCTCTCAGTTACCTCAGAGACTCACCCATGAAACCCTAGCGCTGCCCCCGCTTACCTCCGCCATAAACCCGGCGGCCAGAGGTCCAACGGCCACCATACCAACATCCCTAGTGCACCTTGACCCCCTCAAAACGAATCCCTTACCCGTTTAGCTCGAATCATCACTAACCGTCTCGAATCTTCAATGGAAGATTCGAGCAAAAACCCCAATTCATCCAATGAACCCTAAACTCACCCCAATTACCCACCAGACCACCCTCGTCCCAAATACCATGGTAGTATCATTCGAATCGAACCCGAGTTACTCAAATCTTAAATCAAGCAAAACCCTAGAAAAGAGGGGAAATCGGTCTGAAGAGAAATTTGAGGTCGTAGCCGGCCTTAATCGTGTGCTCTCAATCGAGAACACTCGATTAAGGCCCGTTTCGGCTTCAAGCATAAGGCAAAAGTTTGTGAATTCTTGTTTAATTTTGTTTGGGATTTTGCCTTTTTCTATTTTGTTGAGATGGTTCAAGCTATTCAATATCAGTAATTTTCTTGTACGAAAATGTGATGTTCCTATGAGTTGTTCTGATAGTAGTAATTCAAAGGCTTTTAATGTGTGTATTTGTTTTGATCCCCTGAATCACTGAATATCTCATCTTTTTGTTTGATCTAGCTTAAGTTCAGTGTTTGTTTGAGTTGGCTGAGTTACATAATAGGTTTAGGGTCTGAGGTGAATTGAACCTAGGATCACTTTTGAGCCTTAAGTTTATTCCGTTAGATCACAGTAAATTCATGAACATCGGGGGGTATTTTGGGAACTGAAAAGAGTTAAAAATTATAGTTAATGAGTGGTCTGCAGTAAAGTATTAGTATACTATTAAGATATTATTTTATCCATTAGTAGTGGGATAGGGAAACACAGTAGAATGGGGGTTTAAATTGAATAGTATAGCCTGCCCATAACCCCTTGATTAAAAAGAATGAAACATAAATTAGTGGGGAACAAAGAACCTAGAAGAAAACAAAGACACTTGGAAGTGGGGTGATATGGGTGATGGGCAGAATGTTTATGAGGGTTTTGAGGTTTAGAAAGTTGTGACTGAGCATGCTGGTTTGTGGTTATAAGTAGAAGGAATTCTGATAAAAGAGGGGCTGGCTTTTAATCTGGGGAAGTTAGAGAGAAAGAGTAAGAACGGGCTGGATTTTCGAACAAGAATTCAGAGATAAAAAGTTTAAGTAAGCTATTTTCTTACAGTTTT
The DNA here is from genome assembly GCA_026770625.1 of Nicotiana glauca. Taxonomy (NCBI): domain Eukaryota; kingdom Viridiplantae; phylum Streptophyta; class Magnoliopsida; order Solanales; family Solanaceae; genus Nicotiana; species Nicotiana glauca. The sequence continues at coordinate 210,662 of MU737299.1, read as the reverse complement.
TTTTTCAGAGAGTCTAGGCTGAATTTTTACACTAAAAGTTCAGTTAGTTTGCGGGTGTTTCTGTTTTGGTGTTAAAGAACAGAGAATCAGAACTGTTCTATTGCATCTCTTGCATCTGGTTCCCTTCTGTTTCTGCCTGTGATTGTACTTTGGTTTGCTGGGTTTCAAGTAGTATTTACTGGGTTGTGCTATTGGATTAGCTGTTACTGTTTCATTGGGTTCTGCTGGATTTTCTGTTGGTTTTTAAATCTGTCCCTGGGTTTTCTGTTTGCTGGTTATTACTGGTTGCTACTGGTCGTTGCTGAGAGTTGCTGTTGTTGCATGCTGCTGCATTTCTGCTGATCTTCCTCTTCTTTTGCTTCCCATATCAGGTGCACAACTGATACACTGGTTATTGTAAGTTGAAACATGACGCATGAATACATATGAAAGAGCGGAAGTTTGAAGTCTTTAATTAGTTTTAACCTTCTTCTTTACTGATTATAGTTAGAACATTTCATATACTACGATTATGTAAATTTCTGCCCCCTTTTGTGTAACTGGACAATTTTGTAGTAATGTAACAAATAATGTTCTGTTTTAGCTTGGTTATTAGGTAGTATACGTTCAAATGCATGACAAGTATAACCAGGCCAGCAGACCTCTAATTATCAGGGCAATCTAATTTCAGCATACAAATGGTTTGAATTTAGTATTAAAATTAGACCTCTAAGTTGCCCCATTCCGATTAATTGCTTTTTCCATAACTTGCAGCAGTTTATTCAGTTAAATATCATCATTTTTACATTTCAACTTTGCAAAACTGTGAACATGAGTAGAATAAATTAACTAGGCCCAATATTGGAATAAGATGGGCCAGGTCCCATTTAATACTGCATGCGTTGGACCTGGGCCCACGGTGGCAAACGGACTGCCCGTATTGCACCTATTTTTTAATTTAACAAACCGTGTTCGGAACTCGAGTATAACAATTCTTAGGCATGTAATTTAATTAGGACTTTTTCTTCTTTCATTTTTAGAGACGAACAAAAATAGAAAAATGTAGTCACTTTAGGATTATCCTTTTAAAATAAACGAGACGAGCCTCGCCACATAAAATGCATAAATTGCGGGACCCTCAATAAATGGATATACTAATTGGATAGACTTCGGGGCCGCTTAGTGAACTTCACGGTTTTCCCCAAAATAACAATGCGTTAGTCTCTTTAGGCGCGCACTTTAAATAACCTTACCTTCTTAAACTCGGGTACGCATTTATGCAACCCAAATCTAAATCTCAACGAATTCGAAATGCGTCGACAAATCACGGGTAAATTGATTGTGACGTGGTTCGAGATGCATTTCCATGATGTTGCAATTCTTTTAAAAATAATGAATGAGACGAGCCTCGCCAAACAAAACACACAAGCTGCGGTGCCCTCTATACGTGTTTGTAAAGTTACTTAGACTTCGGGATGGGCCGTTTAGCAAAATTTCACGGCCTTACCCAAAATAATGATATGGTAGTCGCTTTAGGTGTGTCTTTAATAAATTACTTCCTTATTCGGGTGCACATTTATGTGACCCAAATCCAAATCTCAATGGAGTCGAAATGTGTCGATAACTACGGGTACATTGACTGTGACGTGATTCGAGATATATTTTCACAATGTTGCAATTTTTTGTTAAAAATAATAATAATAATAAAAGTGGTAAAAGAGTTATAACTTGCATATAAGTGCATAATTGTTAAAATCAGATAAATAAGCCGGATATGACAGTTGAGCGACCGTGCTAGAACCACGGAATTCGGGAATGCCTAACACCTTCTCCCGGGTTAATAGAATTCCTTATCCAGATTTTTGATTCGTAGACTGTAATATGGAATCAATCTTTTCCTCGATTCGGGATTCAATTTGGTGACTTGGGACACCAAAAATCTCTCAAGTGGCGATTCCAACGTTTAATAATAAATCCCGTTTCGATTGTCCTTTAATTTGAAAAACTCCCCTTTATTACACCCTTCACGGGGTGCAGTAGCGGAAAAAGGTGGTGTGACAGCTCTGGCGATTCCACTGTGGTGAGAAAACCTAGAACTTCAGTTCAGGGTTTAAGAATTCGAGCTTAGAATAATTGTTATGTTTGGCTTTATCTGATTTTCCTACATGCTTTCCTGCTAAATGTGCTAAATGCTTTACCGCTTTGATATTATTTGAACTGAATATATAAACTGAGCCGAAACCTTTCTCTTCTCACCTCCGGGTATGTGCTTACTGGTTGAGACTCCCTATTTTGTTAGTGTCACACCTTGAAATAAGAAAGGGCTCGGACAAGTTACAAAGCCGGACGATCTCGCGGGTCCCCGGTACGTAGCCCCCTCCCCGACTCGAGTTGTCCGCTCGGGTACACTGTCTAGAACACATACCCAGGTTTTTAACCTAGAATAACTTGACTTCATTCCGGATCCCTAGTAGGAACGCTTATTTGCATCATGTTGCATTTGACTTAGGGGACTCAACACAGGGGTTGGGTCCGTCTAGGACAGGTAACCTGAAATAAAAAGACCATCCTGCTGCATCCTGTTTTTTTATGCATTTATTTACTTCAGACTTGCATGCTGACCGACTTATGAAAATTGGAAATATTGGAAAATGGTGGAAAAAAAAGGGAAAAGAGAGAAAAATAGCAGTGTAGAGAGATAACTACTTATTTTTAGAAAAAACCAATGCCTAAGTAGTGTCGAAACTCTGCTGAAATTTTGGGAAAATAAAAAAAGAGGAATGTTTTTTTAATTTGATTTGTTTGAAAAAAAAAGAAAAGAGTCTTGTTTTCAAATTCAGTTCTATTCGGCAGAACTACGCCCGGTCTGATTCATGCGGGGACATGATACATAGGCAATCCCCATAACATTCGACCACCACTAAAAATAAAAGAGAAAAGGCAAAGAGAATAAACGAAAAGAAAAGAGAGAAAAAGAAATAATGGAAGGTTTCGGAAATACTTCAAAGAGGCACAAATAAATTAATCCGGGATGATGCATGCGGTCGGTGCAAATACATGTTAGAAATGGTTAAACTGCCTAGGAACATTGCATTCCCCAACGTGCAATTGCAATATATGTTAAACTCTAACGCTAACCAGTTTGTTGTTTTCCAGAGATTTCAAAACAGTTAGTTTGTCAGAATGTTCTGGCAGATTACCATTTCCAAACAAGATCCAAAGGGCTCATACTGAAAAGCATGACTAGTTCAGACCAAAGTGTTGAGGAGGAAAGGACGGAAAGTTAGATGCTGAAAGAGGCAATGGGAAAAATGGAAAAAATGAGACTGGAGATGAACGAAATGCAGTTAGCCTTGGCTAGGGTACAAAAGGGGCCCGAACCTCCCATTACTCCTACTCTCCCACCAGGACACACGTCGGAATACCCTCCCCATGGCCCTTCGACAAGCTTCCCAAGTCACCACTACTATCAGGAGAGAAATCCCTATGATCCCCAAGCTCCACCACCCAATCAAAACCTTCCCTCACCAAATGTTCCCGTTTTCGTGGCACCCCCACCAGCAACGCTACAAAGATCTTCCAGTGAGCCACTTTTTCAGGCTCACGATAACCAATATTACCCCCCTGAACAAACATTTAAAGCACCCGAGCCACATGCCTATAATCCCCGCTTTGAGGTCCCAGCAGAGATTGAATAGCCGGCTAAGAGCCCAGAGCAGAACGAAGTGCTTCGAAAATTTAAAAGCCTGGAGCAGTCCTTCAGGAACATGCACGGGTTAGGCAATCCGGTCAGCGTGGCCTACAAGGACCTGTGTCCTTTCCCTGACATTCAATTGCCGGCTGGGTTGAAGATGCCAAAGTTTGATCTATACGAAGGGCACGACGATCCAATGGCACATCTGCGAGGTTTTTGCAGCAAGATGAGAGGAACAGGTGGTAAAGATGAGCTGCTGATAGCTTACTTTGGTCAAAGTCTGAGCGGGTCTGCCCTGGAATGGTACACAAGACAGGATCCGAGCAGATGGTACACCTGGGACGATCTAGGACAAGCATTCGCAGGTCACTTTCAGTACAACCTTGAGATCGTCCCTGACCGTCTCACATTGCTGAAACTTGAGAAGAAGCCCGGGGAAAGCTTCCGGGAATTTGGGTTCCGGTGGAGAGAACAGGCAGCAAGAGTTAATCCTCCGATGAGAGAGGGGGAAATGGTGGACTACTTTCTGCAGACTCTAGAGCCAACTTACTTTGGTCACTTGGTGACGTCAGTTGGCAAATCTTTCAACGAGGTGGTGAAAATGGGCGGTATGATCGAAGAGGGACTTAAGTCCAACAAAATCCTGAGTTATTCGACAATTAAAGTAACTACTCAAGCCATCTAGAGCAGCACGGGAGGTGCGCTCGGGAAGAAGTAAAGAGAAGAGGTCGCGACAGTAGAGGCAGGTAATTGGTCTAGATCGAGAGGTCCTTCCCCTCGCTACCAATCCATACCCCATCAGCCAAATTACCCACACACTCCAAATTACCATCCACAACCCTACTACTCACATCAAGAACCACACTTCTCCGTCCATCAAGCCTAAACATACACCCAAACTCCGGCTCACCCGCAATGGCGTGCGCCGGCTCCCTAAAATACCTACCCACCTCCACATAATACATGTCCACCTCCACAAAACACATATCCGCCACCAAGGCCCTACAGGAACCCTCCAGGGCCAGGTTTCCGTGGGAATTAGGTTTTCTGAAATGAAAGGGTGCAGAGACAAAGAACATTCACTGAGTTGGGAGAAACCTATACTGCTTTGTTCCACAAATTAAGGCAGTTAGGTTTGTTGAGTCCTGTTGAGCCCAGATTGCCAAATCCGCTTCCCAAAAATATGGACCACTCAGTAAGCTGTGAATATTTTTCGGAGGCTCCCAGACATGATACCGAGAAGTGTTGGAAGTTGAAAACTACAGTGCAAGATCTTATTGACACCAATAGGATCGAGGTTCAGACACCAGAGGCACCCAACATCAATCAGAACCCGTTGCCAGCACACCATGAAACCCACATGATCGAACTTGTGCACGAAGGAGGGGAGCTAAAGAAACCCTCACAGACAGTGATGATGATCCATGCCAGCCCAAGAGAAAAGTCGACCGGTGGAAAAGAGGTGGTACAGTTGGAAAAGGTAGACGTCAAGCCAGTGGTGGTAATGGGGAAGAGTTCGTCTGTTGTTGCAAAGAATCCAGAGCCGGTCAAAGTAACAGTGCAAGGGATACCGAACAAGCCAGCATGCATAGGGCCAGTTGTTATCAGGCCAGTAATGCAAATGCCGATAATCAGCGAGAAAGCCGTGCCATGGAGCTATATCAAAGCGATGGTAACGTACAAGGGGAAGGAGGTTGTGGAAGAAATATGTGAGGCCCAGGGGTTAACTCGTTCGGGAAGGTGTTTTGCTCCCTTAGAGTTAAGAAGGTCCAACCCAGCGGTGATAAAGAAGCCCGTGATGGAGGAAGAGGTGGAGGATTTTTTGAAGAAGATGAAGGCCCAAGACTACTCCATTGTGGAGTAGTTAAGAAAGACCCCAGCACAGATTTTATTACTATCATTGTTGATCCATTCAAATGACCATTGCCAGGAACTGATGAAGATCCTGAACGAAGCCCATGTTCCGGACAAAATCTCAGTGAACCATCTCGAAAGGATAGTGCACAAAATGTTTGAGGTAAACCGAGTGATGTTCTCTGATGATGAATTGCCAGTAGAGGGTACAGAACACAACAGAGCCCTCTATTGGACCGTGACATACGAAGATTCGGTGGTCACCCGAGTATTGATTGATAATGGGTCAAGCGCCAACATATGTACTTTGACTACTCTGAACAAGCTGAAGCTTGATCATGACCAGATTCACAGGAACAACATTTGCGTCCGAGGTTTTGATGGGGGTCGTACTGACACGGTGGGTGATATCATACTGGAATTAACCATTGGTCCAGTGTAATTAACCATGGAATTCCAAGTGGTAGACGTGGAAGTATCATACAATCTTCTATTGGGGCAACCCTGGATCCATGCCGCCAAAGCAGTGCCTTCTACATTGCACCAGATGGTGAAATTTGAGTGGGACAGGCAAGAAGTAGTGGTGCGTGGGGATGACGGTACATGCACTGTGGGTGATGCTATTGTGCCATTCATAGAGACCGATGACGGCAAAGGTCCATGGGTTTACCAGATTTTTGATGCAGTCTCAGTAGACAAAATTTTTGAAGGCGAGGACCTTCCACTTCCCAGAATCGCAGCAGCCACTTTCATGATTGCCTCGGAGATGCTGAATAGTGGGTTTGTACCCGGCAAAGGTTTGGGGGTTGATTTGCAAGGTATTGTCCAGCCAGTTTCTTTCCCCAAGAATCTGGATACTTTTGGGTTGGGATTCAAGCCTACAACAGCAGATGTGAGACGAGCTCGAAAGTTGAAGAAAAGAGTTTGGGTTCTTCCTAAGCCGGTTCCGCGTCTCTCCAGATCATTTGTCAGAGCAGGTATCAGAAAGTTGTCGGTCCCAAAAGTTCTCGGACCGTTGATTGGGTCAGACGGAGATCTGGATCAGGGTTTTGAAAGGATGTTTCCTTTTTGTTTTTCTGGATTATTCCAGGGTGTAATCCAGTTTTTGTTTTATTTTTGTATTCGGCAAAAGTGTGAAACTCTGTTATCCCGCATTTTAATAAAGTGAAAGTTTTCTCTTCTTATTCTGTTTTAATTCTGTTTTCTTCTTTTTTCTTTCTGAACAATTCTCTTTATACTGGTTCCAATGACATGGCATGTGCAACGGATCTTCAACCTAGTCTAAAAAATCAATTTGATTCCGAAATAATTGTACAAGAGATCGATTATGATGATGAATCGGAATACGATGAGGATGAAGCCTTTGAAGAGATAAACAGAGAATTAAGCCAGTTTGAAGAGAAACCCAAGCCCAATTTGAATGACACTGAAGCTGTCAATTTAGGGGATGCAGACGATGTCATGGAAACCAAAATAAGCATCCACATTGAACCAAATATCAGGGAAAAACTAATCGGAGCACTTATTGAATTCAAAGAAGTTTTTGCATGGTCGTATGATGACATGCCGGGGTTAAGCACTGATTTAGTGGTTCACAAATTGCCTACTGACCCGACATGCCCTCCCGTCAAGCAGAAATTGAGGAAGTTCAAGACAAACATGAGTGTGAAGATTAAAGAAGAAGTAACCAAGCAGCTACAGGCAAAGGTTATTCGGGTCACTCGATATCCTGATTGGTTGGCTAATGTGGTGTCAGTGCCGCAGAAAGACGGGAAGATTAGGGTATGTGTCGATTACCACAATCTGAACAGGGCGAGCCCAAAGGATAACTTTCCATTATACAACATCTATATCTTGATCGATAATTACGCCGGACGTGAGATCGGGTCTTTTGTGGATTGCTATGCTGGGTATCATCAGATCTTGATGGATGAAGAAGATGCGGAAAAGACGGCTTTCATTACGCCGTGGGGGACTTATTGCTACAGGGTAATGCCTTTTGGCTTGAAAAATGTTGGGGCAACGTACATGAGAGCAATGAATACTGTGTTTCATGATATGATACACAAAGAGATAGAGGTGTATGTGGATGATGTGATCATAAAATCCAAGCATTAGGAAGATCACGTAGCAGACTTAAGGAAGTTTTTTCAAAGACTTCGAAGGTACGATATCAAGCTCAACCCAGCCAAATGTGCATTCGGTGTTCCACTTGGGAAGCTGTTGGGATTCATTGTTAGTCTGCGGGGCATTGAGCTGGACCCGTCAAAGATCAAATCCATCCAAGAATTGCCACCGCCGAAGAACAAAACAGAAGTAATGAGTCTGTTGGGAAGGTTTAATTATATCAGCAGATTCATCGCTCAACTCACGACGACTTGTGAACCCATTTTTCGGCTACTGAAGAAAGATGTTGCGGTAGAATGGACGGCAGAGTGTCGGGAAGCATTTGACCAAATCAAAGGGTATCTATCAAGTCCACTTGTGTTGGTTCCACCTGAGCCGGGAAGACCGTTGATTCTTTATCTGAGATTGGCAGCAATATGTCATGGGCAATTGTATCAAAAGAGGATGGCAAGAGCGTATAACAAGAAGGTGCGTCCCAGGAAATTTGAAGTGGGACAGCAGGTGCTGAAACGAATCCTGCCACATCAGGCCGAAGCAAAGGGCAAGTTCGCCCCAAACTGGCAAGGACCGTTCATTGTAACCAGTGTTATCCAATGGTGCTTTGTGTTTGAAAGATGTCGAGGGAAGATGTATCGACATGGATGTCAATTCTGACGTGGTCAAGAGATATTATGTATGATTTCCTTGATTGTGTTGTTTGTTTGTTTGTACTTGGCATTTATCGGAGAATGAAATGACGGAGGAAATTTTTTCTACTATCCAAACACTTTAACCTTTTCTTCCCCCTTTGAGCCATATTTATTCTTTCAAACCCCTCTCTTGGAATCACTAGTGAAAATTAAAAAAAAAAAAGAAAAGAAAAGAAGGAAAGAAAAAATAATAACAAAAACAAAAAGGAAAGTCACAAGAAAAACAAAGGAATCGAGTGAACCACGTTCGACCTGATTCCTCAAAGAGGATATGTAGGCGCCTCACGACTCGGTCATAGTGTAACAAAAAATCAAAAATCCCCCTAGCAAGAAAACTGGGCAAAAGTTATGTTAGTAATTTTTGAAAAAGTTTGATTCCAAGAGTTGTAATGTTTTACACATCAAAATTATTTTGAATTTTTTGACATCCTTTTCTTTTAGCCCCACAAAAAAAAACATATTGATATCCAAAAAAGACCTCCCGATCAGTATCCGAGAGGTGCCAAGTCAGGCAAATGAAAGCCGAAAATAACACACTGATCCCTACTAAATGAGGATCGTAAGCTAAAGGAATTGATAGCCAAAGGAATCCCCAGTAGAGAGAATCTTATCGGTAACACTCCAATCCCCAGCTGAGAAAGAAAACGAGAGAGTCTTATTGCTGAAAACCTTCACAGGCACCATAAGGTGACGAAAGATGAGAGAAACAAAATGAGAGTCTTATGGTGAAAATCTTCACAGGCACCATAAGGTGACGGGAGTTTGAGAGAAATGAGAGAGACTCATTAGTGAAAACCCCTCGAAGGGCACTATGAGGCGGCAAGACAAGATTGGCGGAAATGATCCGCATTTGGCAAAGAGTTGGGAGCCTGTTTATCCCCAGCAAAATAAGGCCATCCAAAAGATTGATTGATACAAATAGACTGGTTTGATTAATCCGGAATGCACGACATGATCGTTGGGATCGGTTATACCATGCAGATAAGTTCTTTTCCTTTTTCTTCTCCCCAACATTTGTTCAGAAAGACTTTTTCTTTTCTATCTTTTGAAGTCATCACTTTTCATTTCTTTGTCTAAAGACTTTTTCTCCAGCAATTTGTTTTTGAGAAGGATTTGTTAGAGCTTACTACCAGCCACCAAAATGGTGCAAAGCAAAATATGAATAGGCCAGAGATAAGGCAATAAAACGAAAAGACGTTTGTTGCAAGACCAAATGATGTATTGGTCTAGGATTCTAGGGAAAGTATGGAGAAAAATAGAAAAACAACAGTTGAGAGATTTGTGAATAAGGATCCTCGAGAAGAGGGAGCCTACCCGGCAGATTATCGACTGAGATGGTCGGGCAACACAAAGCGGGGAAGGGAGAAAGAAAAAACCATCCCCCAGCAGGAATATCATCCCCGGCAAATGACATCATCCCCAGCAAATAACAACATTCCCCAACAAGTTTTGGGAACGCAGAGCAAGGAAAAGAGAAAGGGAAAAACCATCCCCAGTGGGAGTGTCACGACCACTCACCATGTTTAAACTAACAAATTTTTCTTTGATTTGAAGCAGGGAGAGGAAATGTTATTATTGATGGCGGAAAGACAGGCCACAAAGAATATCATCAAACAGGGCAAGAAATTTTCTTTGTTTGTTATTTTGTTGAAATCAGGCGCCCACCTGGAGAACAAGGGAATACATTTCAAGATCAGCTATCAGGCACCCACCTGGATAACAAGGGAATACATTTCAAGTTTTGAAGTCAGGCGCCCACCTGGAGAAAAAGGGAATACAGTTCAAGTTCAGCAATCAGGCACCCACCTGGAGAACAAGGGAATATATTTCAAGCAATCAGGCGCCCACCTAGAGAACAAGGGAATATATTTCAAATTTTAGCAATCAGGCGCCCACCTAGAGAACAAGGGAATACATTTCAAGCAATCAGGCACCCACCTAGAGAACAAGGGAATACATTTCAAGCAATCAGGCGCCCACCTGGAGAACAAGGAAATATATTTCAAGTTTCGGCAATCAGGCGCCCACCTGGAGAACAAGGGAATACATTTTAGCAGTCAGGCGCCCACTTGGATAACAAGGGAATATATTTCAAATTTCAGCTATCAGGCGCCCACCTGGATAACAAGGGAATATATTTCAAATTTCTGCTGTCAGGCGCCCACCTGGAAAATAAGGGAATACATTTCAAATTTCAGCTGTCAGGCGCCCACCTGGAGAACAAGGGAATACAGTTCAAGTTTTTAGTGATCAGGCGCCCACCTAGATAACAAGGGAATACATTTCAAGTTTTGGTAATCAGGCGCCCACCTGGATAACAAGGGAATATATTTCAAGTTTTAGCAATCAGGCGCCCACCTAGATAACAAGGGAATACATTTCAAGCAATCAGGCGCCCACCTGGAGAACAAGGGAATACATTTTAAGTTTTGGTAATCAGGCGCCTACCTAGAGAATATGGGAATACATTTCAAGCAATCAGGCGCCCACCTGGAGAACAAGGGAATATATTTCAAGTTTCGGCAATCAGGCGCCCACCTGGAGAACAAGGGAATACAGTTCAAGTTTTGGAAATCAGGCGCCCATCTGGATAACAAGGGAATATATTTCAAGTTCAGCAATCAGGCGCCCACCTGAATAACAAGGGAATATATTTCAAGTTTCGGCAATCAGGCGCCCACCTGGATAACAAGGGAATACATTTCAAGTTTTGAAATCAGGCGCCCACCTGGAGAACAAGGGAATATATTTCAAGTTTCGGCAATCAGGCGCCCACCTGGATAATAAGGGAATACATTTCATATTTTGTTAATCAGGCGCCCACCTGGATAACAATGGAATATATTTCAAGTTTTAGCAATCATACGCCTACCTGGATAACAAGGGAATACATTTCAAGCAATCAGGCGCCCACCTGGAGACAAGGGAATACATTTCAAGGTCAGCTATCAGGCGCCCACCTAGATAACAAGGGAATATATTTCAAATTTTAGCAATCAGGTACCCACCTGGAGAACAAGGGAATACATTGCAAGTTCAGCAATCAGGAGCCCACCTGGAGAACAAGGGAATACATTTCAAGTTTTGGCAATCAAGCACCCACTTGGAGAACAAGGGAAGTCATTTTATATTATAATGCAAATTCGGCAATCAAGAGAGGCCAACGAGTTAAGTCAGAAATGAAGAAACATCAGAGGAAGCAAGTCGACAAGAGCAAGCCTGAAGATCTAGATGAGATTTTGTAATTCATAGACTAGTTTAGTCTAGCTTCTTGTTTTCTTTTTAGCAATGGTGTAATAAGGAGGTCAGAAAGCAGTAGTAACAGCATGCAGCAGCAGTAACAGCAAATTGCAATCCCATGGTAGTCCCAGCCACCAAAACTTCCCGAACTACATTAACCTGATTCCCGTTAGCCAGGGATATGTAGGAAACCTTTGAAGCAAAGGTTCTGTTAAATCTTTCAAAAATGCTTCTCACGGAGTAGTCAAACGGGCAAAAATCGCTCGTATCCACTCACTTTATCTTTGCACGAAAACCCTTCGTGTTTTCGGACAAAGAGGGGCAGCTGTGAGCACGTGATTTTTGCTTCACGAAAACTACTCCAAAAGAAATCAAAAATAAAACAAATTTCCTCTATGTGCAATTTTGAGAATTTGCTTGACACTTTTTGGATAATTATTTGTGCTTTGTCCGTAAATGTTAATCTTGTTTTAATTAATTAAAAATACAAAAAATATTATGTTGCATGCACATTTAGGATTTAAGTGTGTACTTAGGAATTAACTGAACCATGTTTTATTTTTAAAAAGGAAGAAAATTACAAAAATATGTATTTGTTGTATTTTTGTCATTTAATGTACAAATGTGTGTTTTAGTTTTAATTAATGTTTAACCTTGTGTGTTAATTATTATTAAGAATTAATTAATATCTTTTTAAGTTAATTTTGATTTTTGCAATTTAATATAAGAATTTTGGTATTTAGGAATTAAAAAAGAAAATGAAAGAAAAAAGGAAGAACAATTGAAATATAGAACAAATCGGACTGGGCCATCATTTTTCTAAACCAAAATCAGGCCCAAAATCGACCCTGGTCCGGTCCATCTCCAGGTTGTCCAAACGGCGCCGTTTTGGTCATATTTGATCTGGGCCGTTGATCTCAAATTGATCAATGACCAAGATCAACCCTCTCCTATCCTTTCTCTTACCCGACCCATACCTGGTTCCCACCGACCCACCAACTTAGACCAAACAGTGTCGTTTCTCTTTGGTAAAATGATCCAGGCCGTTGATCGTGGTTGATCCAATGGCCAGGATCAAACATCCACTCTACAATATAAACCTAAAATCATTACCCACCCACCCCCCATAGCCAAACCCCTTTGTCTCTCTCAGTTACCTCAAAGATGCCCCCATGAAACCCTAGCGCCGCCCCCACTT
>MU737299.1:174138-197731 GCA_026770625.1 Nicotiana glauca | reverse complement strand
CCCCCCATAGCCAAACCCCTTCGTCTCTCTCAGTTACCTCAGAGACGCCCCCATGAAACCCTAGCGCCGCCCCCACTTACCTCCGCCGTAAACCCGGTGGCCGGAGGTCCAACAGCCACCATACTAACACCCCTAGTGCACTTTGAACCCTCAAAATGAATCCCTTACCCGTTTAGCTCGAATCACCACTAACCGTCTCGAATCTTCAATTGAAGATTCGAGCAAAAACCCCAATTCATCCAATGAACCCCAAACTCACCTCAATTACCCACCAGACCACCCTCATCCCCAATACCATGGTAGTATCGTTCGAATCGAACCCGAGTTACTCAAATATTAAATCAAGAAAAACCCTAGAAAAGAGGGGAAATCGATCTGAAGAGAAATTTGAGGTCGTAGCCGGCCTTAATCGTGTGCTCTCAATCGAGAACACTCGATTAAGGCCCGTTTCGGCTTCAAGCATAAGGCAAAAGTTCGAGTCAGGGTTGACAGAGCAGAGTTCGTTGGGTCTGATTCCGGGTATCTTTTCTATTTCCCTTTTATTTTCCATCCTTTGTTGTTGTTTTTGGTCTGTTTAAAGCTAGTTGTAATTCGTGTTTGGTCAACTAGCTTCTTCATCCTCTGTTCTATAGTTATTGTTACCCGTTTTAGGTTCAGTGGTGTTTTATTTGATTGATCTTGTGTTTTCTTGGTTACTTTGTCCATTCCTTCTCATCTGACCGTTTATTTGGTCCAGTTTTATCAGAATTTCTGGTTATTGTCGATTATCACTACTGACTGTGTGAATCATTCAAAATAACTTCATCAATTAGTTCGTCTTGGTTCTTTAATTTTGTTTGGGATTCTGCCTTCTTCTGTTTTGTTGTGATGATTCGAGCTATTCAATATCAGTAATTTTCTTATACGAAAATGTGATGTTCCTATGAGTTGTTCTAATAGTAGTAATTCAAAGGCTTTCAATGTGTGTATTTGTTTTGATCCCCTGAATCACTGAATCTCTCATCTTTTTGTTTGATCTAGCTTAAGTTCAATGTTTGTTTGAGTTGGCTGAGTTACATAATAGGTTTAGAGTCTGATGTGAATTGAACCTAGGATCACTTTTGAGCGTTAAGTTTATTCCGTTAGATCACAGTAAATTCATGAACATCAGGGGGCATTTTGGGAACAAAAAAGAGTTAAAAGTTGTAGTTAATGAGTGGTCTGCAGTAAAGTATTAGTATACTATTAAGATATTATTTTATCCATTAGTAGTGGGATGGGAAAACACAATAGCATGGGGGTTTAACTTGAATAGTATAGCCTGCCCCTAATCCCTTGATTAAAAAGAATGAAACATAAATTATTGGGGAACAAAGAACCTAGAAGAAAACAAAGACACTTAGGAGTGGGGTGATATGTGTGATGGGCAGAATGTTTATAAGGGTTTTGAGGTTTAGAAAGTTGTGACTGAGCACGCTGGTTTGTGGTTATAAGTAGAAGGAATTCTGATAAAAGATGGGCTGGCTTTTAATCTGGGGAAGTCAGAGAGAAATAGTAAGAAAGGGCTGGATTTTCGAACAAGAATTCAGAGATAAAAAGTTTAAGTAAGCTGTTTTCTTACAGTTTTTCTTTCCAGAGAGTCTAGGCTGAATTTTTACATTAAAATTTCAGGTATTTTGAGAGTGTTTCTGTTTTGGTGTTAAAGAACAGAGAATCAGAACTGTTCTATTGCATCTCTTGCATCTGGTTCCCTTCTGTTTCTGCTTGTGATTGCACTTTGATTTGCTGGGTTTCAAGTGGTATTTCCTGGGTTGTGCTATTGGATTAGATGTTACTGTTTCATTGGGTTCTGCTGGATTTTCTGTTGATTTTTAAATCTGTCCCTGGGTTTTCTGTTTGCTGGTTATTACTGGTTGCTACTAGTCATTGCTGAGTGTTGTTGTTGTTGTATGCTACTGCATTTCTGCTGATTTTCCTCTTCTTTTGCTTCCCATATCAGGTACACAACTGATACACTAGTTATTGTAAGTTGAAACATGAAGCATGAATACATATGAAAGAGTGGAAGTTTGAAGTCCTTAATTAGTTTTAACCTTCTTCTTCACTGATTATAGTTAGAACTTTTCATATACTACGATTATGTAAATTTCTGCCCCCTTATGTGTAACTGGACAGTTTTGTAGTAATGTAATAAATGATGTTCTATTTTAGCTTGGTCATTAGGTAGTATACGTTCAAATGCATGACAAGGATAATCAGGCCAGTAGACCTCTAATTATCAAGGCAATCTAATTTCAGCATGCAAATGGTTTGAATTTAGGATTAAAACTAGACCTCTAAGTTACCCCATTCCAATTGATAGCTTTTTCTATAACTTGCAGTAGTTTGTTCAATTAAATATCATCATTTTTACATTTCAGCTTTGTAAAACTGTAAACATGTGTAGAATAAATTAACTAGGCCCAATATTGGAATAAGATGGCCTAGGTCCCATTTAATACTACATGCGTTGGACCTGGGCCCACGGTGGCAAACGGACTTCCCGTATTGCACCGATTTTCTGATTTAACAAACCGTGTTCGGAACTCGACTATAACAATTCTTAAGCATGTAATTTAATTAGGACTTTTTCTTCTTTCATTTTTAGAGACGAACAAAAATAGAAAAATGTAGTTACTTTAAGATTATCCTTTTAAAATAAACGAGACGAGCCTCGCCATATAAAATGCATAAATTGCGGGACCCTCAATAAATGGATATAATAATTGGATAGACTTCGGGATCGGCCGCTTAGTGAACTTCACGGTTTTCCCCAAAATAACAATGTGTTAGTATCTTTAGGCGCGCACTTTAAATAATGTTAACTTCTTAAACTCGGGTGCGCATTTATGCGACCCAAATCTAAATCTCAACGAAGTCAAAATGCGTCGACAAATCACGGGTACATTGATTGTGACATGGTTTGGGATGAATTTCCATGACGTTGCAATTCTTTTAAAAATAATGAATGAGACGAGCCTCGCCAAACAAAACACACAAGCTGTGGGGCCCTCTATACGTGTTTGTAAAGTTACTTAGACTTCGGGATGGGCCGTTTAGCAAAATTTCACGGCCTTACCCAAAATAATGATACACTAGTCGCTTTAGGTGCATCTTTAATAAATTACTTCCTTAAATTCGGGTGCACATTTATGTGATCCAAATCCAAATCTCAACGGAGTCGAGATGTGTCAATAACCACGGGTACATTGACTGTGGCGTGATTCGAGATACGTTTTCACAACGTTGCAGTTCTTTGTTAAAAATAATAGTAATAATAATAAAAGTGGTAAAAGAGTTATAACTTGCATATAAGTGCATAATTGTTAAAATCAGATAAATAAGCCGGATATGACAGTTGAGCGACCGTGCTAGAACTACGGAACTCGGGAATGCCTAACACCTTCTCCCGGGTTAACAAAATTCCTTATCCAAATTTCTGATTCGTAGACTATAATATGGAATCAATCTTTTCCTCGATTCGGGATTCAATCTGGTGACTTGGGACACCAAAAATCTCTCAAGTGGCGATTCCAACATTTAATAATAAATCCCGTTTCGATTGTCCTTTAATTGGAAAAACTCCCCTTTATTACACCCTTCACGGGGTACAGTAGCGAAAAAAAGTGGTGTGACAGTTTCCCCCTAGCCCAGACTAGGTGCATCTCTGCTATCTGTTGTATCAGCCTGTCCATTTCTTCCTTCATTGTCCGTATTTCTGACTTTTCCTCTTCAACATTTTTGTCCGAGTTAGACATGATCTTTGGTATTGGTCCTTTTGATCTTGTTTGATAATGGTAATGTGCCAGTACGTTCTAAACAAGCTAATGAATTTTCTGGAAAACAACAAACTTGTTAGTTTTTTAGAGTTTAACAAATATGTTATTGCACGTTAGGATGCAATGCACCTAGGCAGTTTAACCATTTTTATCATGCCTTTGCTTCGATTGCATGCATCATTCCGGCTTGTTTATACTTGTGTCCTTTTTAAACGCCTCTTTTCTCATTTTCTCTTCTTTTTTTTCTTTTTTCTTTTTAGTGGTGGTCGAATCTTATGTGGATTGCCTACGTATCATGTCCCCTCATGAATCAGACCGTGTGTAGTTCTGACAGATAAGGATGTAACAAAATTTTTGGGTTTTTCATAACAACTTCTTTGATTACAACATGATTCTAAACACTCAAAACTCAAACAACATACTCTGAATAAGTGAAAATACTTGACTCAAAGCACACTCAGAACTAGAACACCTTGACTCAAAATCAGACTTTCAAAACTCAAAAAGTACAGACTCAAAATATCATTCTAACGCTCTAAAATTTCCTGGGGCCCGCGAGGCATCATTCGGCCTTGCTGCGGACATTTGTGCAAGATCGCTTTGCAGCCTTTTTAGTTCTCCCATAATCTGGCGGACAAAAATAATTATCGCAGCAAAGAAGGTGGTATGGGTCATATCCTCACATGCTCAGCATTTCCTGGTGATGTAGTGCGCGATATCTTCAATCCTTTCCCTGATTCTGTCTTTTTCTAGAAGCAACCGCTCTATCTATTGATTCCGCGTTTCCGGCACTTGAGAGTTGTGAAAGAGTTGATCATGAAATTCATGCATTTGTTCTTCCATCCGCGCCATCAGGTCATAACAGCATTTCCTGTCTGCTCTGAAATCTCTGGCTTGCCTGAATACGCTGTCTTGGAGAGTGGATATTGTTTCTCTCATGATGATGATGTTCCCTTCGTAGTCCCTCTTTATCTGCCACATATGTTGTGCCCGCTCTTCTGCACCTCTTGCCCATCTGGCTCGGATCCTTGCCAAGCTAGCTTCAGATCTTTCCAAATCCTCTTGGCATTTGCGGGCTTTCTCTTTTAGTTCATTTATGCATTTTTTGTCAGCCTGGCTTCTTTCTGGTTTTTTGCCACCTATTCTCATCTTCCGGATCTAAGCTTTAAGGTCCTCATTTTCTTGTACTAGCATCTTCTTTCCCCCTCATCTGCAGCGGCTTGAACATCTTTTTCAAATTGAAATTCCATAGCTTACTTCTTCAGCTTGCCTATTGTGGCCCTGTACTTGCGTTCTTTAACCAACCAAGCCCACGGTTCCTGTGATGCCTCAACGAATTCCTGAATGTGAGGTTTTTTGGTCGGCCGTTCTGGTTGGTCTCTTGCAATGCTCTTCTCTATGTACCGGGTGAGGTAAGCGGGTGAGACTTCGCCTCCAGATAGGTCACGCACTCGAGTGTTTGCCGTCAAATACTGGCATTCGTTCCATATATAACGAACGGTTTCTTCATGAAATTGGCCGTCGGTGTTAACCTCGACTGCGTAAACACTGAAATCTTCATCTGGGTGCATCACCTGACACCTTCCTAATTGTCTCATCACCCGGTAGGGAGCATAAGGTTGAATACCTCAGAGTCCCATTAAGAGGAAGTAAGGACCAGTGGAGGGCATATACACAATTTCTTCAATAGGAAGCCAACCCAATGTCCAATCTATTTGTACCGCAGTGATGGCACGGAGGCAGGATACCCAGTCTCCAAACCCTTCTGGCAATCTAAGCCGTGAAACCCTCATGTTGTATCCTTTAATGCAGCTTTTATCTGTAGATCTATAGCTCATATACTGAGGATGATGACACAAGTGCTCGATCATCCACATCTGTAATAATAAATTATACCCTTCGAAGAAATCTGCCCCGGCTTTACAAGCTGTGAGAGCTCGGTATATCTTAGATACTATCATAGGGGCCAGCGTGCTCTTGTTGTTAGTAACCAGGACCTTGACGACTCTAGCCACTTTCAAATCAATATTTCTATCTTTCCGGGGAAACACCACGAGGCCTAAGAATGCCACCATGAAGGCGAAATGCCTATGTTCATCCCATTTTGTCCGATTCCCTTTACTACAAACCCCGCTTTCTGGATCGTCGAACCCTCATATATGCCCATACCTCTGGTGTATGAAATGTAGAGTGGAAAAACCCCTATCTAACTTAGAGTATGGGACTCCCTTGCTTATTTTCAGTAGATCCATAAATTTGTGCGAGTTAACGGCTCTTGGAGCAATCAGATATTTGTGCCTTAGACCTTTAGTAATGTCCATATAACCTGCTATCTCTTCCAAGGTTGGAGTGAGTTCAAAATCTGAGAA
Organism: Nicotiana glauca; assembly: GCA_026770625.1. NCBI lineage: Eukaryota > Viridiplantae > Streptophyta > Magnoliopsida > Solanales > Solanaceae > Nicotiana > Nicotiana glauca. The sequence goes on along the minus strand of MU737299.1, from coordinate 191,565 downwards.
GTGAAATACATTATGTGCCGGGTCCAAAAATGTAATCAAAGACTTTATGATATCACATCTGGGTCTGATGTTTAACAACCCGGTGAGACCTCCCAAATGTAGTTTGACCTTATCTTGCTCCGATTTTTCCAGATCCTCCCACCACAAACGCAACTGCAAAGGGATCTTGCTCCTAACTGTTACTGGTAAACTTGGACCCGTGCTCATTCTGCATGTTTGTTTAGGGTGATTAGGTAGAACTAAGACTCATTTGACTCAAAGAAAAAAAGAAAAGAAAAAAATAAATAAATTAATTAAAATTGAGACACATTTTTTCCTAAATAAACTCCAGTCTTGTCAATACGGCCTTTCAGCACTTCAAAGAAAATTTAAAGGCTATGTTTACTAACCGGTCAAAACTTTGAAAAATAACCAAAGGGGGTTGTTCTCGCAAAAGTAACCTTCCGGTGCCCTTTTAGGGACATTCGGCTATTTTTACAAGAATGGCATCACCTTAATTTATGGCAAAACAACGACATTTATTTACCCCTAAAAAAAATTTCGTCCAAAATAGTTGAACCCGATATGGGTTGCCTACGTATCTCACATTCGGTGAGAATCAAACTTACGTAGTTCAGCTGAATAAGACAGATTATTTTTTTTTTAAAACAATGACACCCATTTTTTCTATAAATACAATAGACTATTTTTTCTTTATTATTTTATTTCATTAGCGAATAAAACGAACTATTTTCGAAAACAAAACTATTTTTTCTTCTTCTTCTTCTTCTTTTTTTTTTTATAAAAAAATTGGCAGAGTTTTGACGCTATTGGAACATTGTTATTTTCAAAAGGTGATTAACTATCTTAAACCCTCTACACTGTTATATTTTCTTTTTAAACTTTTGTCAATATTTAGAAGCCAGTCAGCATGCAAGTCCGAAACAAATAAATGCATAAGTAGCAAGTAAGATGCATCAGGCGATCTTTTTCACTTCAGGTACACCTGTCCTAGACAGACCCAACCCCTGTGTTGAGTCTCCAAAGTCAAAAATACACATGATGCAAACAAACGTTCCTACTAGGAATCCGGCATGAGGTTTTGTTATACTAGGTTTAAAAACCTGGGTGTATTGTTCTAGACTTGGCTTAACCGAACGGACAACTCGAGCCGAGGGGGAGGGCTGCGTACCGATAAAAAGAGCATCCGGTTTTGCAAGTCATCCATACCTCGTTCTATTATTGGATATGACACTAACAGAAAGAAGTCACGACCAGTGTGCACTCCTCAGGAGAGAGAAGAGAGGGGTTTCGTAGCAATTTATATATACAATTCAGATAATATCAAAGCGGTAAACATTTATCACATTTAGCATGAAACATGTAGGAAAATCTAATAAAGCCAAATATAACAATTATTCTGCGCTCGAATTCTTAAACCTTGAAAAAGAGATTCTGGGTTCACTCCCTAGCAGAGTCGCCAGAGCTGTCACACCTCCTTTTTCACTACACCCTCGGAAGGGATATAATAAAGGGAGTTATTTCCAACTTGAAGTGACAATCGAAACGGGATTGTTATTAAAAATTCAGAGTCGCCACTTGGGAGATTCATGGTGTCCCAAGTCACCGGTTGAATCCCGAATCGAGGAAAATATGACTCTATTTAACAGTCCGCGAACCAGAAATCCGAGTAAGGAATTCTATTAACCTGGGAGAAGGTGTTAGGCATTCTCGGGTTCCGTGGTTCTAGCACGGTCGCTCAACCGTCATATTTGGCTTAGTTATTTGATTTTAAAACATGTTTCAACTTATGCTTTTTAACTTTGAACCATTTTTATTATTATTTATTTTAAGAGAATTGCAACGTCGTGAAAACACGTCTCGAACCACGTCACATAAGTGCACCCGCGGTCTTCGACACATTTCGACTTCGTTGAGATTCGGATTTGGGTCACATAAATGTGCACCCATATTTAGGAAGATAAAATTAGTTAAGTAACGGACCTAAAGCAACTAGTAAGTTTATTATCTTTGCGGGTGACCGTGAAATTCACTAAACGGCATGTCCCGAATGCTAAGGATTTCAACACAAATATTGATCGAGGACTCCGCAATTTATGTGTTTTGTTTAGCGAGGCTCATCTCGTTTTATTATTTTAAAGAGCAAACCTAAAGCAATCTATAGTTTTCTACTTAGTATTTGTCTCAAATAACAAAAGAAAAAGTCCTAATTAATTATTATGGTTTAAACACTACTATATTTGGGTCTATGGACTCATATGAATTTTTATCCTTAACCAGCTGGGGTCCTGAACATAGTCCATATAAAGAAACCATTACCCAGGTGGGTACAAAGGCAAATCAATCGCAGGTTTGGGCCCAGGTCCAAGCGAGCACACAATCAGGATAGGACTTGGGCCATTCGCTAAAGTACTGAGGCTCAAATGCACTGGAATTAGGCTGACTATTAAACCAAACACAGTTTCAATTAAATCAATCCAAGTACCCACTGAATTTATCCCAGGTTATTTTACTCAAATGAACAGGATAGTAATTGTTTGATCTCTAATTTGAGGCTTAGATTATTTAATCTATTTAACTACTCGTTAGTTCTTAAACACCACTAAAGGTGAAAGGCAAATTAAAGTGTGACCCGAATTTAACAACAACAATTCGTACCCAAACAGCTTGATCATACAATTCTACTAACACTACCACAAGCGGGTTAAGTATTTCAAGACATTCTAATTAATGATGCATGTTTAATTCAAGCAAACTACTGATCTGAGCCATTAACCTAAAATTTCAACACTTATATATTAAGAACTAATCTGCTGTGAATTACTGCAATACAACACAGGTTCATCTTGACATTAAACGTGATTTCAAAATCAAATGCTAATCCAATTGTTTCTGATTCTTCTTTTTGAAAAAAAAATAAACGCTAAACTAAGCAGGTACTAAATATACTGAAGCTACATCTGGACAATCACAAGTTGAAATAGTCCAAAATAGTCCAAATACAGTCCAATTTATGCGATGTAGGAATGATCCTAAACAAATACAAATCATTTATTATTCATTCTATTGTTAAAGCTTGAACACAGATACCAGGAAGCAAATAGGTGAGCATTTCATTTCGTTTCAACTTAAACTTCAAAGCTACATCAACACATGGTTTGAATAGGTACCTGGAGTTTGCAAATAAGGAGGAAAATGAGATTCAATCAGCAACAGATGACAAGCAGCAGCAACAGGATAGTTTTAAAACCAACACAGCACCAAATCAAGCAGCAATGAACTTAAACAAAGCCCAGAATGATTCGTAAACCCAACAGCAACAGTCAACAACCAAAATAGACTCAATTGAACTCGAATACACCCAAAGGTAGAATCAGTAGACCTGAGAATAGTGTCAGCAACCAGAAAAGTGAGAATCAATGCTTAAAACTCAAATTTCACCTAGAAATGCAATGTAACAGTATTTATTTTTTGTTTTTTTTGTTGTTGCTATTTTCTATGTTTTTTGGTATTTCTCAATCTTTTTTCTTTCAAGAAATGTCCTAAGTTCTCTTCTGTGTATTTTTTTATTCCCCCTCTCTTTGATGGGTATGTGTCTATTTAAACAACAAAATCAGCCCATTTCCGGCTCTTAAGAGCCTTTTTCAATTAAGAAACTATTTACCCCCTGTTATTCCCTGAGTTTTCAACCAATAAAACACTAATCAGAGTTCCACTATTGACACACTTTTCTCATTATTTTAATCCACTGGTATGGGCAGCCTATTTTCTAATCAATTCCCCTTAACCTCCCCATATTATTCCTGATTTCCAACCTCTAAAGGTATTTGTTATGGTGTCAGCTCTTCAATTCTTTATTAAAACCCCATGCTATTTTTGATTTCCAACCAATCCCCTTTTATTTTTTAATTCAATTGTTAATGGTAACAGTGAATATTCAGCTGGCAGACATCTCAAACTAAACCTTTTCTAAGTTTTCAAATCCCAAATTAACCCTGAAATCCCTGAAACTAATATCCTACCCCAATAAGAAAACCTAACAATTGACTTAATTAATCTAAGCTAATTTCTAATTAATCACTGGAACACTAAAGCTGAATCTAAACCAAATTCACATTAATACCAAACACCAAACTCAACAGAACACTATTATGCTTCAAATCATCAAATTCAATAATAGTTCCAACTCAAACCCAAACCAAATCGAATAGAATTGAAACAAGGATGAAGTATTCACTAATCAAAAAATCAATTAGGTTGAAATGAAAGATTAACTACACACGGAATGAGTTAAACCCGGAATTAATCCAAAATAAAAGAGGTGTGGAACATAATTCATATATGTACAAATTGACACATAATGCAGAATAAATTCGGCCAATCCAATCATTCTGAACCAAATACATAAAAGAAAGGAGTAGAGGAAGACAATAATTAGAATAACACTAAAACATAAACATAAAAACATATGACAAATAACAAGAACTTACCGGATAAATTGGGAATCAATCTTGGCACCCTGACTTGGATTCGAACTTCCATTTTGGATTTGAGATTGATATGAACCTTAATCGAATGTTCTCGACTGATAACACACGACTAAGGTCGATTACGACCTCAATTTTTTAAATTTGTATTAACCCTAGAGTTTAGTTTTTTAGGGTTCGTCCGTTCGATCTAAAATTCGAGGGGTTCTAGAAATATTCGAAGGGAAATGATGACAGGTATAGGACGAGGGAGGTTGGGTGATCATTTGGTATTAGTTTGGGGTCAATTGGATGAACTAGGGTTCAGGGTCGATTCTTTGATCTAATATTCGAAGCATCCTAGGGTGATTCAAGGGTAACTGATCAGATATTTGGGATAGGGAGGTCGAGGGGGTCCTATGGTGTAATTTTGGGAGTCATTGGGACACCGGAACCGCCGTGAGGCGATTTCCGGTGGGCGGAGTAAGGCGGGGTGAGGCGGAGGTCTTTTGGTCTCTGAAATCTTAGAGACGAAGAGGGCAGGGGGTTTTGGCTTGGGGGTGGGGTATGGTTTGAGCTTATATACGTGGAGGGGGGAATGGATCCAGGCCGTTCGATCTGATGAGATCAACGGCTTGTATCACTTCATTTAAGGAAACGACATTGTTTTGCTATCGTCGAGACCAGACCGGTCTTTGGATGGGAACGGGTCAGGGCGTGGAGGATCATACTGGACCATTAGATCAGAATGAATGGACGGTCCAGATCCGCAATCTTGAAACGGCATCGTTTCTTTGATGTTGGAGGTGGACTGGACCGTTCGATCTAAGGAGATCGACTGTTCCGATTGTGCGTGACAAAACGACATCTTTTGGATGGTTTGAACGACTGGACCGGATAAGGGGGTAATTTGGGCTGGTTTTTGGTGGGTTGGGTGTGTTTTAGGTTTGGGGCTTAATTGAAATTGACCCCATTTTGAATTTCTTTCTCCTCTCTTTTCTTTTCTTGTTTTTCCCTAAATATTTTCCAAAATTTTAAAAACTAAAATTATAAACTAAATTAAACTTAAAGATACTAATTATCACAAATACTTAAGTACTCAGTCACATAATTAAACACTAAAATGCAAAGGTCATTATTTTTTATGGTTTTATAAAAATAAGTAGTTAACCATTTGACTCAAAATTATACAACTAAATCCTAAATGTAAATGCTATGTATTTTGTTTTGTATCTTTTCATTAATTTACTCAAAATAAACGTGCAAACACAATTGCAAACAAAAAATATTACGAAAAATTCACAAAATTGTACACAATAAAACGAACATTTTTGTTTTAATTTTGTGGGAGTAATTCATGTGAGACAAAAATCACGTGCTCACAAGTAAAATTTTACATTATTTTTGATAAAATATGCAAATACAAAGTTTGAAATTATTTTTAATTTGTTAATTATATTAAACTTGTTTATCCTAAATTATTTATTTATGTTACATAGATTGTTAGTTCACTTTATAAGTCATCTTCCCTTATAGTTTCTAGCAGTTTATTTGTAGTTATAACTCATTTTTGGTGTCCTATTAGCTTTGTAAATTAACAACTTTGTTATTTGTTAAATTTATTAGAGTCTAATAAGACTCTAAATTGTATAAATAGAATTTTTTTAAAGTTTAAATGAAAATGTAAAATTAGATATATAAATTGTTAACACTTTTAGTTAAAGCAATTATTTTTTGTTGAAACTTTTATGTTTCGAACTACTTTTTTTGAAAAAATAAAAAAAGAATTCGGAACTCATATTTTTTAAATCATTCACTTTAAGATATCATTAAGAACCCAAAGATAAAGCGCGGGACAAATTCCGCTTGCCCATATAATCCCTATCATCAGTTAATGTTGTTGTTGAACCCGCTTGTATAAAATTCTGGGTCCGCCACTGGCTGCGGCTCAATGTCTACGCCTATTGTATACGGGTAAAATCAGGCATAGGAGACGCCTTGATTTCTGATAAGGTAAATCGAGCAAGAGACACGATGACAAGGAGCTGAAATTGAGGTAAGGGTATCATCGATATAGAGTCTGGGGACTCGACTCCCATTTTCAAGAATATCGAGGCCATGACCCCAGGATTGGTTCAAATCCCAAAAGACTTCAGAGAGCATTATCAGGCACACGATTAACAGAAGGCCGTGATATCCGTGACCAGCCAGGTATTACAGCGTGGATCACGGCACGTACCAACGAAAATCTGGTGATTAGTTAAACATATGATTTTTACCTATTATGGAATTGTATCTAGAGTATAACTCCCCTACTATGTAAAGAGGGTCTGATATTCATTAGCAATATTGTAACTCGCATACGAAGGTAACACACTATTACTTGCTGTCATTTCTAAGCTCTTACATTTTTTTATCAGTGTTTCATTATTATAAGCCTTGGATCGAAGATGGATACGTTGTTGAAACTACCGTCGAGTCCGGAACACCCCTTCCCCGTTTATTTTCAAGCGGTCTGACAATTCATCACATCTTTTATCTTTTTAATCTAGTGATATTCACCGTTTGTATTGAGTTAATCGATATATCCTTAAAACCACTTACAAATTTAATTATTATTCATTTTTTAGGATAAATAGTTTGGCGCTCACCGTGGGGCTAAGGATAATAGTGGAAATTTGATACAAATTTCCATAACACACTCTGTTTTACACTTGTTCTTTTAAGTGTCTTTTATTTAAGGTCAAAGTTTAAAATGTCGAACTCCTCATCTATCTTTTGAACGTGGATGCTGAATTTGGCCACCGGGTGAGAACAACAATATGGTACCTAGAGATGAGGTTCACCCTTCTGACCCCAATGGGGTCCCGGTCGTAGCTCTAATCAATGTCAACTCCCATGTGGCCATCGATGCTAACTTGCCTACCGACTTAGAAAATAGCATTTGCGGGGAAGCCAGGTCGGTAACCAAACATACGCATGGTGATCGATGCGATTGGATCAACTTGCGGGTGATATTCGAAATGCTACATGTTTAGCAGGTAGCGATAGCCCCGTTGCAAAACCAAAGCCACGCTCTTAGTAGAATTGAACCCGAACCGTCCCGAGAAAATACTCATAGAAATGAATCGGTCACAAAAAGTCCGAGTGAAGCTGAACACAGAACCCACCCCGCGATCATAAAGATGCTTGAGGAACTGTTAAAACAGATGGAATTGGGAGAAAAGAAAATTGAAGCCAATGACAAAAAAATAGAAACCTACAATTCCAAGGTCGACCAAATCCCTGGAGCACCACCGATACTGAAAGGCCTGGATTCCAAGAAGTTTGTTCCAAAACAATTTCCTCCGAGCGCAACTCTAAAGCGAATCGCAAAGAAATTCTGCATGCCCTAAATTCCTAAGTACAATGGAGTGACATACCCAAATGAACATGTGACCTCCTTCACGTGCGCCATCAAGGGGAACGACTTAGAAGATGATGAGATCAAGTCCATCCTGCTGAAAAAGTTCGGAGAAACCTTCTCAAAAGGAGATACGATATGGTATCACAACTTAACCCCCAATTCTATTGACTCATTTGCTATACTTGCAGATGCCTTTGTAAAAGCACATGCCGGAGCCATCAAGGTCGAGAACAGGAAGTTAGACCTTTTCAAGGTAAAGCAAAGAGATAACGAGATGCTCGGGAAGTTCATGTCAAGGTTTTAAATGGAAAAGATGGACCTGCCATCGATCGTGGATGATTGGGCCATTCAGGCTTTCACCCAAGGACTCAATACTTGAAGCTTGTTGGCTTCAAGGAATTTAAAGCAAAATCTGATAGAATATCCAGCAGTAACTTAGCCGACGTCCATAACCAGTACCAATAAAAAATCAGGATCGAAGATGATCAGCTTGGGACCCCTTTTGGGTCTATTTTTATGCTGTCAGAACAAGTGACAGATCCAAAAGAGACATTGATCGTGAACCAAGATCAAATAGAGATTGGTATCAACCATGCAATGGAGACTGAAAAGGAAATGGGCCAGGACGCAACCCTGTGAAGAGTGAGAGAATGAGTGACAAGGGTCATAATAATCGGGGGCTCATGATCAAGAACGAGCCTAAGGAAGCACTGAGATTATTAGAGTACAACTTCAACGTCGATGGTGCCGCCATTGTATCTGACATTGGACGCATCAAGGACACCAAGTGTCCTCGACCTTTACAGTTCAATTCTGCCCAAAGGGACCCCAACCTAACTTCTAAATATCACGACACTCACGGCCATAGAACTGAAGACTTCCGACAACTGAGAGAGGAAGTAGCTCGGTTATTTAACAACGGACACCTCTGAGAGTTCCTGAGCAATCGAGCTAAAAATCATTTCGGGAATAGGGACGCCAATAAATAGATAGAGCAAGAGGAACCCCGTCATATCATGAACATGTTCATCGGTGGAGTCCACGTCCCTAGGGGCCGATGCTAAAGCTTTCCAAAGTGTCTACCATAAGGGAAAAACGGACTCGAGATTATGTGCCATAGGGGACCATACTTCAATGACGAGGACGCTGAGAGAATCGTGAAGCCACATAATTATGCACTGGTAATATCTGTACTCATAAATAAATTTTGAGTTAAGCGTGTGTTAACTAATCCAGGTAGCTCGACTATATCATCAGATCGAGGGTCATAGAGCAGCTAGGTCTACAAGGCCAAATTGTGCAAGCAGTCTGAGTTCTAAACATATTCGACATAGTATGTGAGACCACTAAAGGAGAGGTAGCCCTACCGGTGAATACCGCCGGAACCATTCAGGAAATAAAGTTCTATGTGATCGAAGGAGATATGAGATACAACGCTCTATTCGGAAGTCCGTGGACTCGCAACATGAGGGAAGTGCCCTCGACACTACACAAGGTGTTGAAATTCGTGACACCAGCAGGGGTTAAAACTATTTAGGGGGGAACAACCGTCTACAAAGGAGATGTTCATGGTCGATGAGGTGGTCCAGATATCTACACTCTCAACATCTAAGAACAAGTTCAATAACCATGGAAGAAACCAAATAGCAATCACCAAAACCAGCTCTAACCGAGTAGAAAAGCAGGGGACGAGCGAGGATGACGAATACGGTGTTTCCAGGTCTTTCATAGCCCTAACTATTCCGATGCCACCAAATGGACCGTCAAGGAACTGGAGAAAGTCATATTGATTAAGCACCTGCCCGATCGTAAGGTATACCTAGGCATGAGGTTAAGTCTTGAGCTCAGGAAAAAACTCACTAAATTCCTTATCGCTAACACATATTATTTTTCTTGGTCCCACATTTAAATGATAGGGATCCCGCCATAAATAACTACTCATAATTTGACCTTAGATCCGAAGTTCCACCCGGTGAAACAAAAAAGGAGTCCTCAGTCCGAAGTTAAGCATGCATTCATTAAAGACAAGGTATCTAAACTCTTTAAGATATGATACATTCGGGATGTTAAATACCCGGATTGGTTAGGAAACATAATAGTAGTCCCTAAAAAGGATAATAAAGTAAGAATGTGTGTAGACTACAAGGACTTGAACAAGGCATTCCCCAATGACTATTTTTCTTTTCCCAACATTAATTGCATGATCGATACGACGACCGGCCACAAGATCCTCAACGTTCACGATACCTATTCTGGGTACAACCTAATTCGGATAGAACCGGGAGACTAGGGAAAAACATCCTTCATCACTAAAAATGACACCTAATGTTATACCATAATGCCGCTAGGATTAAAAATGCCGGTGCCACTTGCCAACGCTTAGTAAATCGGATGTTCGAAGAGAAAATAGGAAAATCAATAGAGGTTTACATTGACGATATGTTAGTTAAGTCTCCGCGAGTAGAGGACCATTTGAAATATTTGCAGGAAACCTTCAACATATTGAAAAAATAAAATATGAACCTAAACCCGGAGATATGGGTATTCGAAGTCAGGTTCGGCAAATTTATCGAATTCACGGTGTCCAACGGGGGAATCGAGATCAATATCGATAAGATCAAGGCCATAAAGGACATTACCGTGGGGACAACATCATAGCCATCCAAAGGTTGATCGAGTGCATAGCCATCTTGGGTCGGTTTATCTAAAGGTCCTCCAACAAGAGCAATCAGTTTTTCTTATTATTGAAGAAGAAGAATAACTTCTCATTGACCCTAGAGTGCCAACAAGGCCTGGAAGAATTCAAGCGGTACCTTTTGAGCCTACCTTTGCTTCATACCCTGAAGGCAGACAAGCAGATGTACTTAGCGGTATTCGAGATAGCGGTAAGTGGAGTCTTGGTCTGAGAAGAGGAAGGTACGTAATTTCCTATCTATTATGTTAGCAATAATTTAGGCGAGGTCAAAACTAGGTATCCTCACTTGGAAAAATTGTCTCTCGCATTGGTGAGTGCCTCTAGGAAGTTAAAATCATACTTTCAATGTCATCACATATGTGTCATGACTACTTACCCATTGAGGAGCATATTACATAAACACATGCTCTCGGGTCGATTGGCCAAATGGGCCGTGAAAAGTAGTGGGTACGATATCAAATATCGACCCCAAACCGCTATCAAATCTCAAATCTTGGCGGGCTTCATGTCGGCCCAAATACCCGAGGTCAAAAGGGAATTATTGTTGAATCGGGGACTTCCTCGGGAATTAGGACCCTCTTTTAGCACATTGCCTTTAATGCAAAGGGGTTCGGACTTGGCATCATATTGAAGCCACTAACAGGTGATGTAGTTAGGCTATCTATTAGATCTGTAAAATTGACTAACAACAAAGTCGAGTATAAGGCCGTGATTGCAGGTCATGAACTTGATAAAAACCTAGGGACTAAGGTAATCAAAGCTAAGTGTTATTCCCTCCTTGTGGTGAACCAAGTCAATGGGGCATTCAAATTCAAAAAGGAACGAATTCGAAGGTACCCGGATAAACTATAGGTAACACTACATCTGTTCAAGGAGTGGACTTTACAATATTTACCTCGAGATCAAAACAGCAAAGCGGATGCTCTTGCTAACATAGGATCGTCGGTTGATCACAATGAATTCAACTAGGGAATGTTTGTATGACTCATGAAATCGTTAGTGAGGAAGGCCACACCAAGATAAACTTGACAAGCTTAACCTGGGACTTGAGAAACAAGTATATAAATTACCTGAATACTGGGAAGCTGCCCTCAGATCCTATCGAATCGAGAGCTTTGTGGACAAAGGCGGTAAGGTTCAGCATTTCTGAAGAAAACACCTATTTGGGAGAACGTTTGATGGCCTACTCACCATATGTTTGGGTACAAGAGATACCGAATATGTTTTGAGGGAAGTTCATGAAGGCACTTGTGGGAACCATTCGGGTGCCGTATCGTTGGTTCGTTAGGTAATGAGAGTCGACTACTAGTAGATTGGCATGGAAAAAGGCACAAGGGAGTTCGTAAGAAAAGGCGACATATGTTAGAGGCACGCACCAATGATTCATCAGCCCGGGGAGCTACTACATTCAGTCTGGTCACCCCGACATTCATGAAATGGGGAATGGGCATCTTTGGTCCCCTACCATGGGCACCCCGGTAAGGCTTAATATATATTATTTATGACTGGCTACTTTTCTATGTGGGTGGAAACCCAGGCATTTGAGAAAGTCAGGGAGAAAGAAGTTAATTATTTTATTTGGGACCACATAATATGTCGATTCACAATGCCGGTCGAGATCGTATGAGACAATGAGAAGCAGTTCATTGGAAGGTTCATAAAATTTTCAAGGACTATAAAATCAAAACGATCCTTTCAACACCCTATCACCCTAGTGAGAATGGGCAGGCGTAGTCTATGAACAAAACCATACTCCAAAATCATAAGAAGAGGTTGACCGATGCCAAAGAAAAATGGAAGGAAATTTTACCCGAAGTCTTGTAAGCATATTGTATGACATCAAAATCAAGTACCAGGGCCACCCCGTTCTCATTGGTCTATGGTGCCGAAGTGCTAATACTGGTCAAAGTAGGATAATTGAGTCTAAGGTTACGATATGTGACCAAAGAGTCAAACGACGAGGCCATGAATATAAGCCTGGAACTGTTGGACGAGAGGCGTGAGGCCGCCCTCATTCGGTTGGAGCCCAAAAACAATTAAATGAACGGTATTACAATCGAAGAGCCAACTACCGACATTTCAATGTAGGGGACTTGGTGTTAAGAAATGTGACATTGCACACCCAAAACCTGAACGAAGGGAAGCTGGGACTGAATTGGGAAGGTCCATATCGAGTTATCGAGATCACCGGCAAAGGTTCATACCAACTCGAAGCAGTGAACGGTGAGCGACTATCAAAAATGATATTACTTCCAAGGTACGACCCAATTCATTCATTTCTTTACAGATATCACAAATTGGACTAACACTTGCAGGCAACGACCAAGGAATAATGCAACTTTTACGCCTGAAAGCACGGGTTGCACTCTTTTTACCTTGAATTGGTTTAGTCTCGAATGGGTTTTACGGGAAGGTTTTTAACAGGGCAACAATGGACCGTGCTAACATAGAATTGAAGAGTGGTTGTAAACCGAAGTCAAGGATTTCATCAACAATATTCGAGCCCACTCTACGAACGGCCTCGAATACTGGGGGCATCATCCTCGGATAATGATTTTAGTAAGGAAGAAAACTTTATGCTTGAATAGTCAGGGCTCGGTGGGTAGGATTTATTGTAAGGGCCAAACGGTCAAATAAACTGTGCCCGCAAGGACCACTTGAGCGCAATTTTAGGCTTTCAAAGCTCTGTCACTTTTTGTTGCATTTGTTCTCTCTTTTGTTTACCTTTCATTTTAACTTTCTTTTTATAGAATGTAGTGCCCAACAGTTTAAAAAAAGGGGTGAAATCTCGGGATGTGCTCTAGTCGAGTACTCTTATTTTCCAGCGAACTAGGTGCATAAGCTTTTTTTACTACAAAAACGATCTTCCTTACTTGAATTGGAATCTTAAGAAGCTCAATTCCGATCTTCACAGGTCTGTGACAGCCTATAACACGGAGCTTATACACATTTGCAGTCTTGTATGTCACGCATAGAAATGAAAGAAAGTTTCTACCTTGTAGATGTATATTTTTTCCCTTAAGACTATTACATTTTGTTCCTTAAGGATATTGAGCCCAAGGGCCACCTCTATCCGGATCCAAGAGATCACCCCTACTCGGGGACTGTAGTCCAAGGCCAACTCGAATGACTCAGGATATCGAAACCCGGGGGAACAAAAATCTATTTGGCAGTGCCTAAAACGTTAAAGGCTACCACCACTCCCGCTCTAGACTTTCGTCCTAGGCAAGCCTAGACGACTTAGGTATCGAAACATGAGGTACAAAGCCTATTTGGCAATACCCAAACTTAAAAGGCTACGGCTATCCTTGAAATGGCTCAGAGACGTCTGAAGCCTGTAAATAAAACATAAGGTCTCCAAAACTTCTAAACCGGTTCAAAGGCTACCCTCAACAAACTTATAATCTAAGTAAGCATTTTATGGACAACTTCCAGTCATACCAAGACCCCATAAGTTTTAAACAAACTTCTATTGAGAACGAGATTTGTTAGAACCTCCGAATAAGAGACTTGATCTGTATTGGGCCCAGCTCTGTACTTGGTCACCTTCTCTTCAGCGTCGACTTTGGTTATTTATGTCACTGGCTTAGCTATTTTAAGCTCCTTGCTAAGGTCATCCTGTTAAGCGATGGCTGAGCCCAGTTGAGATAGGAGGTCTTTGATTTTTTTGGACCAGGCCTGAACTTTCTCCATCGCCACTCAAAGTTGGACCTCTACCGAGGCTAGTTGCTCCTGAGCAGTCTCCTTCTCTAAATCCAATCGGTCTATTTTGCCTTTCCACTCTTCGGCCATGGCCTTGACCTCGTCCATCTCGACTCGAAGTTGGTCGATCCAGTGAAGCTTCTGCTGGACCTGCAGGTTTTGACCGTTAATCGCCATATCTAACCCTTCATCACTAAATTCAAAGATTTTTACCTTTTCTACCAGGTCGGCATGTTTTTCCTAAGCCGCGTCAAACTCAACCTGGAGTTTCTCAATTTATCCTTTGCGTTGCTCGCTAAGAATCTTGTACATATATCTCTTCTCAGCAAGCTCTTTGACCTCAGCCTTGAGCTGGTTAAGATCAACCCTGTACCAAAGAAAGGTTTCATGATGGAGAACCCAAGCATGCAAAGTGTGAATAGAAAAAGGTATTAGAGTTATCAAAATTTAAATTCAAAGATAAAAGAGTGTAATAGCACTTTACCTGGTTCGGTGCTTGTTTTTCTTTGTTAAACAAGCATGATACATCCACCTCGTTCATTTTTGCCTAGTCTTCTTCTGTTACCAGGCACTGGATGTAGCTAGCTACCCCAACATGGGCAGAAAGAATACAGGAGCCCTCCAGGATGATGATAGTAACTAACCGCTTCCGACCAGGGTCCACACTTTGAGTGGGGAATGGGATGATCAACCTTGGGCTCGGGTTCGGGCCACCAACCTCTGAAGAAGGATTTTTCCTCGGTACATCTAAGTCACATAGACCGGAGAAGTCCACCAAGGTGGTTGAGTACACGCTATCAAAAAAGCAGCAAAGGGGATCGTCCGCTCCATGAGCCCCCTCGGCTGCCCCCTCACCCCTGCTCCAGCCTCCTGAAATTGAGGGGGATTAGACTCTATCGTTTACCCCTCGGGGATAATTGGCTCGCAGGCCAGAAAAAGTTCATCCTCCTCGAGCTCGTCCCTAAGCCGATAGAGTAAGTTCAAGTCAAAAACTCGGGACCTGGATCTTTCCTTTGGCTTACGAGGAAACCTTCTCCTTGGAATCTTTTTTTAAGCTCGAGGAACTTGGGGCCTTCCTCCTTTTCTTCTCTCCTGCTATAGCTCCGGGCTGCCCTGAAGTGGAAGGATCAGCGGGCATGTCCTAGCCCCCTACTAAGGGCCTAAGATCGATGGTCTTAGGCAAGCCTGTAAGAAAGAGAAGAGAAGCAATAAAGACATAGTGTTGGAAAAGAAAGTCTAGTGCTACTTATTAAGGAAAAGGAATCTTACCCCGAGAAGGGGCCTCCTATCGGCCCTTCGAGAGCTCGTGCTACGAGCTCTCGGCATACGGCATCTACGAACAAATACTTCTGATTTACTCTTTGAGGAGAAGAATGGCATTTGGTACTCGAGCTAGGGCTGCGCAACAGCAAATACTGATGACAAAAGAAAGGTAAAACATAAAATCGACATTTAAAAGGAAGTTAAACTTATGTGATACGTCCACTTCTTGGGAAATGGCTTCCACTCGGTAGGGATCAAGTCTGCGGTCCTCATCCAGATAAAACATCCCAGCCACCCCCGATCCCAGTCCTTGTCGATACTGGAAAAAGGGGCTTTGCTGGCCCCGCGTACAAGCTTTATCAGTCCCCTAAAAAGAGTAGGGGAATGTACAAGAGGAGTAGATGATTGATGGTGAATGTGAATGAGTCAATTTTGTTCATAAAGAATTAAAAGAGGATCACGATCCTCTACAACGATGGGTGAATTTGGCCGAGGCATATATCATACCTCCTACAAAAGTCCAAGATGATCGGGTCCACTTGGCCTAATATAAAGGGATAAGTGTAAACACTCATATATCTCTCAACATGGTTAGTTATCTCGTCATCGGGCCCGGAAATCACTACGTCCTTATTCGTCCAGCCACAGTCCTTTCGAACCACAGAAAGAACGACCTCACTAATGGTGCAAATGTACCGTGAAACCGCCTCGCGTCGGCCTTGAACTGAAGAGGGATTTTCGACCTTGAACTCATCATTGACTGAACATCCTCCGGGGATGAGCATTTTCAAAGGGCTCACAGCCACCAGTTCATCAGTGATTGCGCCCAGAGTGAACCTCTCGAGGACATCCACATTAGGGACGGTCTCCTCAACATTAGCGGTCGGCTATGAAGAAGAATGATCACCTTTCTGAGGAACAGTCTTGGAAGTCTTTACCATTTTTATCTAGCTAAAAAAGTTGAAGGTGTGAAGGAAGATGAGGAGTTGAAGAGTTGAAACTTCCCGAGAAAATCAAGCATGCTTGCTTAAGTGAAGGGTAAAAGAAAGATTGCAAGTTGAAGAACGAAGGTAAGAATGTTGAAAAATGAAGGAGGGAAGTGATATCTTGAAGGATTGATGGTAAAAGATTGGTCAAAAGTAAAAAAATGAACGAAGGAAGGAGTATTTATAGAGACTTTGTGCCGTTTTGCATCTAGGAATGACCTGTCGTTCACTAACACACGTTTGGGGTCATTGTGACTCGGCTGATAGGATGTTTTGGTTTCTTTGCGTTTTGTGTCACTGCGTATTAAAGAAGGGATCGAAGAACTCGTGTCGTTCCTCGTCATTTTCGTAAAACATACTGTCTGAGAAACGAGGGACTATCTGCATACAACTGAAACCGAGCCTGGGAGATGCGTCAGTTTCCAATAAGGTATGAGCAAGAGATGCGATGACAAGGAGCCGTAATCGAGGCAAGGGTCTCATCTAGACAGGGTCCGAGGGCTCAACGCTCACCCTTGGGAATATCGGGGCCATGATCTCGAGATTGGTCCAAATCCCAACAAACTTCAGAAATAATTATCGGGCAGCCGAACACGATTAATAGAAGGCCATGATATCCATGATCAATGGGGTATCTCGGCACATACCGACGGGAATCTGGTGATTAGTTAAATGAAGATTTTTACCTTTTATGAACTTGTACATATAGTAGGATTCCCCTATTATACAAAAGGAGGTCTGATTATTCTTTAATAACGTTATAATACGCATACCAAGGCAATACATTATTACTTTTCAGTCATTTCCAAGCTCTTACGTTTGTTGATCAGTGTTTCATTATTATAAGCCTGGGATCGAAGACGGATACCTTGTTGAGACTACCGTCAAGTTCGGAATTATCCCCCCCCC
>MU737299.1:107027-136519 GCA_026770625.1 Nicotiana glauca | reverse complement strand
TGCCCGTTAGATCAAATACATGAATGGCCAGGATTTGACGACTCAAACGTCGTCGTTCGATTCATTAACTGGTTTGTGTAATCTGACCGTTTGATCAAGAATTTCAACGGTCCAGATCTCTTATAGCTAAACGGCGTCGTTTGATATACAATGGGCAGACCGAATATTTTTGGGCCTGGGTCAACTTGGGCTAGTATTTATCCGATTTTTATTGTATTAGCCCAATTACTTGTAATTGTTTTTGTATTTTGTATTTTGTATTTTTTTTTGTATTTTGTATTTTATTTTCTTTTGTATTTTTGTATTTATTTTTTTTGTATTTCTTTTCTTTCGTATTTTCTGATTTTGCTAATTTTAAAACTAATTAATTTCTATTTTTATGGTAATTTTCAATTAAAAATATAAAATGCTATTTTGATTTTTCTTTAATTTGTTCTCAAAATGTATTAATACCAAAATTAAATCCTAATGCATATTTTTTGTATATTTTTTGTGAATTATTATGCAACTAATTAACATAAAAATGCCACAAATATCAAAAATTTAAAAAATCATTTTGTTTGGATTTTTTTTAGGAATAATTTGCTTAGGGCAAAAATCACGTGCTCACACTACCGTATTCATGAATACAGCAATAAAAAAATGCTTAAAATCAGGGCAGTACAGTTGTATACACATGTATTCACTTGTATTCGCGCCATATATTAACAAATACAGTAACATCAATCACCTTAAAAATAGGTATAACCAGATTCTTATTGCACTTGAAGACCAAGAGAAGACCACCTTCACTTGTCCGTATGGCACATTTGCATTCTTAAGGATGCCTTTTGATTTATGAATTGCACCGACTACTTTTCAGCGGTGTATGATGGCAATATCCACGGATATGGTGGAGGACTTCCTTGAAGTTTTCATGGATGACTTTTTTATGGGGGATTCATTTGATGAATGTTTGGGTAATCTTGATAAAGTCTTGGCACGTAGTGAAGAGACTAACTTGGTGCTTAATTGGGAGAAGTGTCACTTTATGGTTGAGGAGGGAATTTTCATCGGCCATAAGATCTCGAAGAATGGTATTAAAGTGGATAAAGAAAAAATTGAAGTGATATCAAAACTGCCTCCTCCTACTTCCGTAAAAGGAGTGAAGAGCTTGCTGGGGCATTCGGGGCTCTACCATCGGTTCATCAAGGATTTTTCAAAGGCGGTGAACCCCTTGTGCAAGTTTTTGGAAAATGATGCAAACTTTGCTTTCAGATGATTGTATGAAGGCTTTTGAGCTACTCAAGCATAGGTTGACTACCACTCCCATCACTACCGCACCAAATTAGAGCTTTCCATTTGAGCTCATATGTAATGCTAGCGATATGGCGGTAGGTGCGACATTGGGACAAAGAATAAACAAGATATTTAATCCGGTATACTATGCTAGTAAGACCATGAATGACACCAAAGTCAACTATACAGTGACCGAGAATGAACTCTTAGCCATTGTCTTTGCTATGAAAGAATTCCGCCCGTACCTCATGGGTAGCAAAGTGATTGTTCACACCGATCATGCAGCGCTTCACTATTTTATGAGTAAGAAAGTCTTAAGGCTAGATTTATGAGGTGGGTACTTCTTCTACAAGAATTTTATCTTAAAGTCATAGACCAAAAGGAGAGTGAGAATCAAGTGGTAGACCACTTGTCCCGTTCGGAAGAGTAAGGGAGGCCCCATGATGGCCTTGAAATTGATGATTCATTTCCAGAAGAACAACTCATTTCCATGTCTTTGTCCGGGATGCCTTAGTTTGTCGATGTGGCTAACTATCTTGCTAGTGGAATTGTCCCAAATGAGATCTTTTCAAACCAAAGGAAGAATCTCAAACATGACTGCTTGGACTATTATTAGGTGAAGCCATATCTTTTTAAAATTGGCACGAATGGTGTTATATGAAGATGTTTTTAATTTCCTTGAAAATGGTAATTACAATTAGATTTAATTTTGGGGTTCCAAAAATACATGATCTATTTTTATGTTGGTTATATAGGCAATAGATTCTAACAAAGAGATTAGAAAAAAAGATTGAATCTTGCAGATAGTATAATGACCAAACCGAAGGGCTGGAGATCGGGGCCTTGAGCTGGCGTATGCGGGCCTCGAGCTGGTGTATGCGGGCCTCAAGGTCGAGCCGGACACTCGGCTAAGGACAATCGAGGTGGTATTAACAGCTGTGGGGGCTGTGATTGCGGCTCTTTATGGTCAATAACGAGCAATAAATAATAAATAGAGCAGAATAAATGTAAGTAATAAATGAAGCAATAAGAGCAAGATAACATGTTAAGTTAGTGAGCAGAGAGAATGTTCTTATATTGAATATTCAATTCATATGTCTACAAAATGACAATGATCCCCCTTTATATATGAGGGTAATCCTAGTATGGTACAAGTGCATTTAATACAAATATATGGGGCTGGTACAACCATTTTAATGCTAAGATATGGGTCTGCACCAGTCTACTAGATGTTTTCAGCTCTAGCCATGCACCTTGGGAACTTTCCACTTTTTCTCCATAACTGTCAACCTGTATTGTCTCGAGGTCGGACGTTGATAGATCCTTGGGTGTAAATATCGATCGTAGCCTCGATCCTTTGAACAACGTGCGTGTGAATCGTTATAATGGCCAAAAATTGGACCCTCCGACGGTATTCCTTTTTAGGGGTGTTATAAGTTCGATATATAGCCATAACTTTAAGATTAGTTTATGCCTTTTGCAAGGTCTTACAATTTTGGGTACTTGGTACAAGAATGGTTCATGCCTTGTTTGAGGTCTTACAGTTTTGGATACTTTGTACAAGTACGGTTCATGCCTTACTTGAGGTCTTACAGTTTTGTCACTTGGTACAAGTATGCTTCATGCCTTGCTTGAGGTCTAACAGTTTTGTTACTTGGTAAAAGTATGGTTCATGTCTTGCTTAAGGTCTTACTGATATTTTTATTGCCTTATACACATCTTACCGGAACAAGGCTGCCCACTTGAGGTCTTATGGCCTCGGGTTTTTTGATAAGTCGGTGGATGGTGGCTATTGGCGGCAGACCCTGGGTCATCAAAAATTTCCTGGCTCGAGAGCCATCTCTTATAACCTTGGTATTGCCTTATTGGGGCATTACGAGTTCAGAGTTTCTGACTCGGAGGTCATGTGACTTTGAGTTTTTGATACAAGTCCCTAATTGTTCTGAACTTTTTCATCTTCCGGAGCCATTTTTGCGAACTTGATGTTGCCTTATTGAGGGATGGTTTTTGGCTTTGGAGCCGTTTTGGCAAAAATAACGAGCTCTTTTGAAATGCGAAATGCTTTGATGGAAAGTATTCTTCGATTAATTGGTACAAGTATACATGTTTTTGTTGTTAAGGGCTCAGTCATTCTATACGGGCATGGTTTGTTCGACTGTTTATCCCGGTACATCATTTTCCTATCAAGACCCCATTTAGCGCACCTTGGCTTCTCCGAGGAGGTGTTCTTCCGAGGGGGGGATGCCCCCTTGTATTCGAGGTTGATTGAAAAGAAGCATTGAATACTTGTTGACTCTTCCTTAGGTAGCATATAAATGTTGCTTCGTTAAAAACCTTGCTGGTAAAACCCTTCTTGGGATAAAAACTCAATCGAAGGAAAGAGTGCAACGTACGCTTTTGGAACCTAAGGCCTTTGAGTTGGAAAGAGCTTAGGCCGTTTCGATCGGATACCTGTAATCAAGTTAGTACAAAATATAGATGAAAAAATGAGACGATCATACCTTAGTGATGATGGTGTTTCGAGCCCCGATTTGTTTCAGTCGCTTGTTACGAGGACGTGGTACGGTCCTTTGCTTCGTTTGGTTGGGCTTAGCCTAGAATGTAGCTTTTTATCTCTATTTTATTGTTTTCTTATCTTTTAGCTCATTTGGTGGTGAAAGTATTGGTGCCGGTGCCATATAGTGCATCGCAAATATCTTTTTTGCTGCATGTTGTTCCCCGTAGATGATTTTTATCCCATCCTTTGTTGGAAATTTCATCATTTGATGGAGGGTGGATGGTATTGCTCTCATGTAGTGTATCCACGGACTCCCGATCAAGGCGTTGTATATCATGTCTCCTTCGATGATATTGAATTTGGTATTTTGAGTTATGCCGGCCACGTTGATCGGAAGGGTGATTTCCCCTTATCTTGTTTCGCTCGCCATGTTGAACCCGTTGAGGAATCGAGAGGAGGGTACAATTTGGTCGGGCAGTCCAAGCTGGTCTACCACTCTCGACTTGATAATTGGTCGAGCTACCTGGATCCACAAGTACACGTTTAATCTGAAATATATTCATTGTAGACGCTCCCTCTTTCCTTTATCGCGGACGGGCTGTCCGAAAATTGGGTATACAACATTATGAAAGGACAACTCTTATTCCCTTGCGAGAATTGGATTTTGGAATTTTGGAGAATCTCCGCCTAATGATTATAGTGCATTAGGACACTTTTAACGAGAGAAGAAATTGAGAAGAGAAACCAGAGTTTGGGTAAGGGCTTAGAGATTATCTCGAGAGGAAGATGTTAGGCACCCCTCAAGATCTACTAGTGTGGTTCCCGGCCATGCTATAATTGTGACTTTAAGAAGGTAGAAGAAACAAATAAAGTTTCCACATAATAATTACAAATAAGTTTAAAGCTTTAAAAAGGAAGAAAGGGATGGACAGTTTTTAGAAAAAAAAAGAATTAATTAAAGGAAACGGAATTAGAAGAAAACATTGTAAGTAAAAGAAAAGAAAAGGGGTCCTAGGTTATACATAATATGGATCACATCAATGCAATACCCGACGTACACTCCTCAGAAGGGGGGTCGCATCTGATATTAGCGCACCGGTCATCATATGCATATTCTACCCTTACCACCCCGTTAAGGTATTAAAGCGCGTTTAGTCTTGTTTACTTATTGCATGCTAATAGCCGTCCCAACATATTAGTCCCGGAGTATTAGGACTTCTAATACTAAAAGGGAAGAAAGGGATGGGGGCCTTTATGGAGTTTAAAGGATAAAATTCTAGTTTCGTCATTCAAAATAAATACCAAATAGGAGGAAGAACAAATAGATAAGCAAGGCTCAAATGAACCCCTTAAATTAGACAAACATATAGTTTAACAGGCCTTGGAAAATACTGATTTGGTCTTAGATTAAAATTAAGCAGCGAGCGGACTGGTTCAACACATATATTAAGACAGAAAGTCTGCATTAGACAACTCAGATACAATTGTCAGAGATTAAGGCATTTAACGCGAGTTGTTTTAAGAAGGCACTGATTTTAGAAGATAACTAATGCAAAAGAGTTTGGAAAGAAAAGATAGGCTGCAAACTTAGGAAAGTGTTTAGAAATGAATTTCAAAAAGGATCAGCGGACCGACCAGTTATAAACACAAAAAAGAGTAGTTGTTAAAAAAAACATTTCAAAAGAGACAGAACTATCTAAAAAGAGTAAGCTGCAGAACTGATTTAAACAACGAGTTCAGGAATCGAGTTGGAAAAAATATGTTTAGGCAGAACATTAGAGAATCCATTTCAGAAAAGATATGCAAATTTGAAGAACTCGATTTTTTAGGACAAATGTACATTGATTGAAGAGAGTTTTATCTAAAGTTAAAGTTTTGGAAAATGTTACTGAATTAGGTGTTTAAGAACCAGTTAACCAGTTATTACTGCGTTGAACGGGCGAAGCGAGTTTGATGCAAAATCCTATAGGCATGATATCTATATTATTGATTTTCAGAACTTGTTAATGAACTAGTGAAAAGATGCTTGCCTCCTAAAGTTTGCCTAATGAATATGCATATCCTGTAGGCATGATATCTATAAATAAATTTTTTTTCCAGAAAGTTTAAACTCCTATAGGCAGGATCTCTAGATGCGTAATTACAGAACATGAGTGTTAAATCCTATAGACATGCTTTCTAGGTGATTTGCAGTAAAGTTAAGCGTTAAATTCTATAAGCATGGTCTCTATGTGATTGAATCAGTATTAAAGGACCCTATAGGCAGGATTTCTAGTTTGATTAAAAGTAAAATCCTAAATCATGATTTCTACCCTTTTGATACAAGAAAGTAAAGACCCCTCCCACACCCTTTTATTATATTCCCCGAGTTTCATACAAGTTATTACAATGCTAGAAAAATATGGAAAATACATCAAAAGACAACAGCTAGATCTGAGAAGCCTAATTCAACCTTAATGTCCAATAACATGTATTTAACCAATTTCGGGATCCATATTTCCAAGGCCTCATCCTTATCCAGGGTGTTTCAAAGTTCCAAGGAATCTTAGGGATTCCAGGCATTGCTTACACCCAAGATACCATTAGAATTAGAATAGTTCAGTGTGGAAGAGCCAGCTCTCAGGCATCCAAGTTCAGTGGGAGCTTAGGGGTCCCAAAGCATGGCTTGAAAGTGAGGGGTAGAACTTATAGCTAAGAGTAAGTGCAAAGTGAAAGGGGGATTAGGGAGCTATGACAGATGGTGGTCATGCCTAGCCACTAGGTAGGCTGGCACACCCCTGACCACTTGTTTGGTTAAACAAGTTAGGAGCAGACCCTTGAAGGTTAGACCAAGGTCTGAATAGTGATTAGGACACTATCAGACCCAAGTCCAAGGCTCAGACACATAAAAGGGGAAAAGGAATGGGAATTGACTGAGTTAGGGATTCAAAGAACCCAATTCAGAATCATAGACAACAATATTAGAGTGTTGTTATGCCCTGAACCATAACTCACATACAAAGGGTAAAGGGAAAGGGGATTCACATTGGAACAATAACGACAAAGTTGCAGAAAAACAGAAAAGGAAAACATAACAGAACTAGGATGTGAAACACATAGTGGAGGAGCAATATTTAAACTAAGATGGACATACCAGTTGCAAAGTAAGAGAATAGCAGAGTAACCACAATAAGCAAGCAGCAGAAACAACTCAAGTTTTCAGCAGAACACTTAAAGATTCAAGGAGAGCTTAAAGGGTATTTCAGAAAGCAAAGAGGAGGAGTACACATAACTGGTCTGTGTATTTGAGAGAAGAAGGGAGTAGAAAGCAGATTGCCTATTATTGCTTGATTGTTACTTACTCGTTCTTTTTTTTTTTTTTGAAAAGGGGAGGGTTGAGCCCTTTATATACTTTTGAAAATAGGTGAGGCAGGAACAAAGGTATAAGCATAGAAACTAATCAAATTAGTATAAATTAGGGTAGACAGACTCCTTTAATTAAGGGTCTAGTTCAGACGACTAAGAAGGAAGAGAGAATCAACTTATTAAGGCTAAATTAAGGTAAAAATACCATATGGTGCACAAATAAGGTCACATACACAATTGGATATTTAAGGAAAGAGGGCACAGTAGTAAGAATAAGGTAAAAGTTTAAAAATTAGTCAAAGGATCTCAGCTCCAGTTGTAAATCACAAAGAGACTGAGATAATTAAGAAAGTAAATAATTCAAACGTTGGTACAAAATCACAGAAGATACAAGATCAATTATTTAAGGAAAATATCAGTAAGGTAAAAGAGGTTCAATCAAGAGAAATTAGTGACGAATTTCTTAGCCTGATTAAAGGATTTTCAAAAATAAAATTTTGAAAGGGAAGCTTATATATAAGCATACATTTCAAAACAAAGAAGAACAATGAGAGTTTTTTCCATAATCAAAGGCAAATACGTTCACAAGTTCGATTCTAGACTCGTCATGAGTCTGTAAACCTAGGGTTTCAGAGTGAAACCCTAGTGTCTTTCACTTAGAAGAAAAGAAAACCCCCAAAATCTGAGGGTTTCACATGGAGTCGGAGGTGAGGGAATCGTTCAAAGTCACAGAGATAGGCAGATATGCACAATTAAGAGGAAATTATGAGTTTTAAGACGAGGGTAGGCAAGAGCATGATCAACAGAACTCAGAAACAAAATCAAAGCAAGAGCTTAAACACATAAGCAAAAGCGAGTCAATAACCTAGGCTAACATGTGAACAAAAGAGGTAAAAGAATCTCCGTAAAGATCCAGTAAGAAACACAAGAGCAGGCTTGAACTAACAAGGAATAAAACAATGAGCATGAACACACATAAAAAGAGTAAAAAAATCAGAAACATTTAGAAACCATTTTTAGAAAACCCTAAAAATGGGATTCGAACAATTTTGAAAAGGCAAAATTGGGGAAAAACTCTAAAATGGCACACACAACATAGATCTAGATGAATAAGCGAAAAAGGAACTTCTATTAGGATAGGGTTTCTGAGAACCCAAAAGGACGAGAAGTCTTGGAAGTCTCGAGAGTGGTTTTAAGCTAGCACTCCAGGCTCGAGAGGCTGAGATACGCCGGAGCAAAGCCTGAAACAACCAAAGAAATTCGAACCGGCCAGGGTCTGGATAAAGACCTTCGAGGTCTAGCCTCAAATCTTCAATGAGCATGCGTGAAAGAGCAGGAGATGGTGGGTAGAGATTGTCCATGGCTAGATTAGGCA
This sequence comes from Nicotiana glauca, assembly GCA_026770625.1. Classification (NCBI taxonomy): domain Eukaryota; kingdom Viridiplantae; phylum Streptophyta; class Magnoliopsida; order Solanales; family Solanaceae; genus Nicotiana; species Nicotiana glauca. The sequence goes on along the minus strand of MU737299.1, from coordinate 128,024 downwards.
TGGATTCTGGAGGTAGTGGATATTAGGGTTTCAGAGGTTGAGAGGGTTCGAGAGAGATGAGAGGAACCAGAGGCGGTGGATTTGGAGAATGGGGATAGGGTTAGGGTCGTTTGGGAATTAAAATGGTAAGGAGGAAATGTGGCCGTTGATCATTTTGATCACCGGCCTAGATCAAAAGGGAGCCGGGCAGGTAAAAATAAACGGGCCGTGGGATGGGTTAGAATTGGGTAGGGAATTTTGGGTCTGATTTGGGCTTAATACTGAGGTTAATTTCGGGCTAAAATTAAATTGCAAAGGGCTAACTCTTAAATAGCCACTTTTACCTTGTTTTAATTTATAAAAATAGCAAAATAATTTCTTGAAATAAATCAAATATGATAAAATGATTAATGATACATATTTATCAAATTAAAAATATTGGAGTCAATTTTATAAATATAATTACAATTGAATCTTTAAAGAGGCTAGTATTGCAATTATATGCAATTTAGTTTTAAAAATACCAAATGAATTTGTAAAAATATGAAAAAAATCATGTTAGCTATGTTTTGATGTAAATATGGTAATAAAATAAATTGTTCACCAAAATGACAAATTTTGGAAATAATTATTGGATTTTATGGTATAAAAATAGGCAATAAATTGGTTTAAAAATCATCAAAAATATCAAAACTCATGGGTGTGCTTATATAAGCACAAATATGCTATTTTGGAAGTATTTTGGGGATGAAAAATACATAGGGAAAAATTGGGTATCAACAGCTGCCCCTCTTTATCCGAGGAGGATGAAAGAGTTTTCGGGTAAAGACAAGATGGCCAATTTTGACCGGATCGGCGATTGGAAAGAACTTTGACCGAGCTCTAGTTTCTGAGCTGCCTACATATCCCTGGTTTTACAGGAATCAGGCCATATGTAGTTCAGGAACCATTGATGGAGTATGCCGATGGAGATTCAAAAAGGAACGGACGCGATTCTTAGGTTTGGAAAGGGTGTTTGGAGTCGGATAGGCTACGGGAACCGGAGCGGGACCGCTCCTGCTGAGACGGCAATTTGCTAGCCGGTGTACCTACAAAGAGCAATGTGGCGTATATTGTGCATACTTTAAATATGATGCAGGTTCCCGTTGGACCATAAATGCTGTCTTTAGACGGTTAGGATGACGTCCTTAGACTATGATGTCATGGGCCATGAAGAGCATAAATAAAGATTCGCTGGCCATGAAATGATATTCTCGGGCTATGCAGATGGTGCCTCCAAACTATGACGCCTTTGAATAAGTTGCGATCTTTCAGCCCATGAGAAGGTGGCAATCTTTCAACCGATGAATGCGAGGGGTGGCGATCTTTCAGCCAAAGTGAGAATTTAAATGCAGGTGCCGATATTACAGTCGTTCGACAAAGTAAGGTGGCGATATTTTAGCCATGCAGGATGGAGACAATGCTTAGTCTCGAAAGGCAGATAGATAGCCTTATGCAAGATGGAGACAATGCTTAGTCTCGAAAGGCAGATAGATAGCCTTATGCAAGATGGAGGTAGCGCTTAACCTTGGGAGGCAGATAGATAGCCTTATACAAGATGGAGACAATCATTAGCCTCGAAAGGCAGATAAATAGCCTTATGCAAGATGGAGGTAGAGCTTAGTCTTTAAAGGCAGATAGATAGCCTTATGCAAGTAGCTTAACCTCGGGAGGCAGATAGGTAGCCTTATCCAAAATGCAGATGGAGACAATGCTTAGTCTCGAAAGGCAGATATACAACCTTATGCAAGATGGAGGTAGAGCTTAACCTCGCAAGGCAGATAGGTAGCCTTATGCAAAATGCAGATGGAGACAGAGCTTAGTCTCGAAAGGCAGATAAGTAGCCTTATGCAAGATGGAGGTGGAGCTTAACCTCATAAGGCAGATAGGTAGCCTTATGTACAAATGCAGATGGAGATAATGCTTAGTCTCGAAAGGCAAATAGACAGCCTTATGCAAGATGGAGGTAGAGCTTAACCTCGGAAGGCAGATAGGTAGCCTTATGCAAAATGTAGATGGAGACAGAGCTTAGTCTCAAAAGGCAGATAAGTAGCCTTATGAAAAATAGAGGTAGAGATTAACCTCGGAAGGTAGATAGGTAGCCTTATGCACAAATGCAGATGGAGACAATGCTTAGTCTCGAAAGGCAGATATACAACCTTATGCAAGATAGAGGTAGAGCTTAACCTCGGAAGGCAGATAGGTAGCCTTATGCAAAATGCAGGTGGAGACAGAGCTTAGTCTCTAAAGGCAGATATGTAGCCTTATGCAAGATGGAGATGGAGACAGAGCTTAGTCTCGAAAGGCAGATAGACAGCCTTATGCAATGCAAGAATGTAAATGCGGATAATGGTAAGACTTTCTTAGCTGGTAGCTGATTACGATATCGTGACTACTAGGGATCATCTGTGTGGATAGCGATTTTTAAATAAGTGATTGTTCTGATAGCTTCACTCCTGAAAAGTACGAGTGCGTGAATGTATTCAATGATTTATGACCTGCATCCGAAGAAAAATCATGAGTTCTGTAGAGGGGGAAAGGCTAGGTCATCCTCCCATGGTTCCTGACGCCAGGTATCATTGGAGTAGCGTTGCTAAACGATAGCGATCCCAATGATAGGTATGCATCATTTAATAAATATAACGTAAGTATATATTTGAAAAACAATTTATTTTGGATGAACCAATGACTGCGACGTGGTCCAAGACATTGCAACCTCACTTGCTCCGGAATTTTGAGGGTCCTCCTCAAAATTCTGCCCCAGTTTACTGGGGTGGCGCTTCTGACGGCTGCACTGAATGACTGAAGACGATCAACCTCAAATTTTTGAGAGTCCTCCTCAAAATTCTACCCTAGTTTTTTGGGTTAGCGCTTCTGGTGATGAAAAGTCTGAAAACTGACTTCGGAATTTTGAGTGTCTTTCTCAAAATTCTGCCCCAGTTCAGATAGCAGGGAAAAATGGAATTTTTATTAAATTGTGACTGAACCTATAGGGCTGCCTATGTATCCTCCCTTAAACGTGAATCAGTTCAGGCGCAGTTCAAACTACATCATGAAGAGAAAGCATATGATTACACATAGTATCGTTTCACTGCATTTGAATTGATTGGCTTCGGCCAGACTTCTTCGTCCATTTCTACAAGGATAAGGGCTCCCCCAGTTAGAACCTGGTGAACCATGTATGGACCCTGCCAATTAGGAGAAAACTTCCCCTTGGCTTCATCTTGATGTGTGAATATTTTCTTCTATACCAGCTGCCCTGGTGTAAACTTTATTGGTTTAAATCTTTTGTTGAAGGCACTGGACATTCTGTTATGATACAACTGACCGTGGCAAACTGCATTCATTCTCTTCTCGTCTACAAGGGCTAGTTGCTCGTAGCGACCTTTTACCCATTTTGCATTATCCAACTCTGCTTCTTGTATGATTCTTAAAGAGAGAATTTCTTCCTCGGCGGGAATGACCGCCTCTGTACAATAAACTAGCATGTAGGGATTTGCCCCAATTGATGTGCATACTGTGGTGTGGTATCCCAATAAGGTGAATGATAACTTCTCGTGCCATTATTTGTGCCATTCGATCATCTTCCTTAGTATCTTCTTGATATTCTTGTTGGCTGCCTCCACAGCTCCATTCATCTGAGGTCTGTTGGCTGCAGAGTTCTTGTGTTTGACCTTGAATGTATCACACATTGCTTTCATCAGGTCGCTGTTGAGATTGGAACAATTTTCAGTGATGATTGATTCCGGAATTCCGAACCGATAAATGATACGGTCGCAGACGAAATATGCCACAACTTTCTTAGTTACTGCTTTATATGATGTTGCTTTAACCCATTTGGTTAAATAATCAATTGCCACTAAGATGAAACTGTGCCCGTTTGATGCGGTAGGCTCGATCGGTCCGATAACATCCATTCCCCAAGCGGCGAACGGCCATGGTAAGCTTGTTGAAGTAAGCTCGTTTGGAAGCACATTTATTATATCTGCATGTATCTGACAGCGATGGCACTTTCGGACATATTGGATGCAGTTCGTTTCCATATTCATCCAAAAGTATCCTGCTTAGAGTATCTTCTTTGCTAAAACGAAACCATTCATGTGCGCTCTGCATGTTCCTGCGTGCACTTCATCCAATAGTTTGGTTGCTTCTCTTGCATCGACACACTTTAGCAATCTCAAATCAGGAGTCCTCCTGTACAGGATCCCTCCTCTATGAAAGAAGTTGTTAGCTAACCTCCAAAGTGTGCGCTTCTGAGTAGCATTGGCAAGCTCTGGGTATTCTCCTGTTGTCAAGTACTCTTTGATGTCATGGAACCATGGTTTCCCATCGACTTCTTCCTCAACGTGAGAACAATAAGCTGGTTGGTCATAAATCTTGACTTGAATGGGATCAATGAAATTTGTATCTAGATGCTGGATCATGGATGACAAAATGGCTAGTGCATCAGTGAACTCGTTCTGGACCCTAGGGACATGCTGAAATTCTGTCTTCGCGAATCTTTTCCTTAACTCCTGGATGTGATGCAAGTAGGGGAGTATCTTAGGATTCTTGGTTGCCCACTCTTCTCGAACCTCATGTATGAACAAGTCTGAATCCCCGATCACTAACAACTCTTGAATATTCATGTCGATGGCCATCTTGAGCCCCAGGATGCAAGCTTCATATTCAGCCATATTATTTGTGCAAAGGAACCTGAGCTTGGTGGATACCGGGTAATGCTGGACGGTCTCTGATACTAGGGATGCTCCTATGCCAACTACTTTGAAATTTGTGGCTCCATCGAAAAACAACCTCCAACCATCGTAGGATTCTGCAATATCTTCTCCTACAAAGGACACCTCTTCATTAGGAAAATACGTCTTTAGAGGTTCGTATTCTCCTCCCATGGGATTCTCGGCTAGGTGATCTGCCAAAGCTTGTCCTTTGACTGCCTTTTGAGTGACTTAAACAATGTCAAATTCACTTAGCAGGATTTGGCATTTGGCGAGCTTGTCGGTAGGCATGAGCTTCTGGAAGATATATTTCAACGGGTCCATCCTGGATATGAGATAAGTAGTGTAGGCACATAAATAATGCCTCAATTTCTAAGCTACCCAAGTCAAAGCACAGCAGGTGTGCTCCAATAGAGAATACCGGGCCTCATACGGGGTGAACTTCTTACTAAGATAGTAAATGGCTTGCTCCTTTCTCCCTGTTTCATCATGTTGTCCCAAAACACAACCGAATGCTCCATCCAGAACCGCAAGATAAAGTAATAGAGGCCTTCCTAGCTTGGGCGGAACCAATACTAGCGGCGTTGATAGGTATTCCTTGATTCTGCTGAAGGCTTTCTGACAATCGTCGGTCTATCTAGTAGCAACGTCTTTCTTCAGCATTTTAAAGATGGGTTCACAAATGACCGTGGATTGGGTTATGAACCGGCTGATATAGTTGAGTATTCCCAAGAAACTCATCACGTCCTTCTTGTTCTTTGGTGGTGGCAATTCTTGAATGGCTTTGACCTTTGACGGGTCCAATTCTATCCCTCGATGGCTCACAATGAAACCCAGTAGCTTTCCGGCAGGAACCCCAAATGCACACTTGGCGGGATTTAGTTTTAGATTATACCTTCTCAGTTTGTTGAAGAACTTTCTCAGATCTTCCATATGATTAGTGGCTTTCTTGCATTTAATGATGACGTCGTCCATATATATCTCGATCTCCTTGTGTATCATGTCATGAAAGATAGTAGTCATGGCTCTCATATAGGTTGCGCCGACATTCTTCAACCCAAATGGCATCATTTTGTAACAATACATTCCCCACGGCGTGATGAAAGTCGTTTTCTCTGCATCTTCCTCATCCATCCATATCTGATGATATCTGGCAAAACAAATCAACAAAAGACTGATGCTTAGCACATTTGTGGATAAGAATGTGTATGTTTGGCAAGGGGAAGTCATATTTGTGACTGGTCCCGTTGAGATCCCGGTAGTCGACATAGATTCTAACCTTCCTGTCCTTCTTTGGTACTGGCACGATGTTGGCTAACCATGTTGGATACTCTACCACTGAGAGAACCTTGGCTTTGACTTGCTTGGTAACCTCTTCTTTGATTTTTAAACTCTTGTCGGGTTTGAACTTTCTGAGTTTCTATTTTACCGGTGGACATGTCGGGTCTGTTGGTAACTTGTGAGCTACATTGGATGTAATGAGACCAGTCATATCATCATAAGACCAGGCAAATATTTCCTCATACTCTCTTAGGAACTCTGTGTACTCTTTCTTTTCTGATGGCAACAAATGCACGCTGATACGTGCTTCCTTGACATTCTCGACATCTCCCAAATTAACAACCTCAGTTTCGTCCAAGTTGGATTTAGGCCCGTTCTCAAAGTTCTCGACCTCTCTGACAACCTCTTCTGGTATATCATCCTCTTCTGAATCTATATCTGTTTGCTGCGTTGTCTTGTTGCAAGTCATATTTGTTGGTTCATCATCAAGATAGGTAATAGTAATGCTGTGTAAATAAGGTAAATTATAGAGGAAAATAATAAGAGCGAGATATATAATAAACTTGGAAATGCTTTGATTGAATTCATAATTGTTCGAAACATCGGAGCTTTTTTCCATATTAAAGACAATGCGAAAAGAAAAGAAAAAAATCAACTGGTAAAAGATAAAGATGTGATGCATGGTGCTTTGTTTAGCCTTGCTACCCCGAAGCTTTCCTGGCCCTGGTGGTTCTGATCGACCAATTAGTGAGGCGTTCCCCTTGATTCACAGTTTGTATGGAAGGGCCTTCCTCTTATTCCTCCTCGAAGATAACACAACAATCCATATCATCTTCCAGAAACAAGTTCTTCATTGATGCTAATGCTTCATTTTCCTCTGATCTATATATGATATCTGCCGGTTGGAAGGTCTGTTCCAGGCTAGGTATCGGATACTCTAATGGATAGTAGGGACAACGCCATGGTGGTGACCAGTTCTGGAATTCCTCCCAGGTGTAGCCGTACCCTAAGCCAAAGATAGTGCCATGCTTCTTCAGTTTGATGGGCTTAGTGATCCCCTGAAGGTTTTTATCGAGTCTCTTTCCAGGCTCGTACCCACACCAATTTAGGATACTTTCAATCTTGTTGTCCCACCACTCATCCTTATCTACAACGTTGACCCTTTCAATATGGTGGTATGTTTCGATGCCTATTTTCCTTCTTCCTTCAATCATCGGGATGGTCTGGCGACTATATATAGGGTTACTACCATCACCATGAATGATCACCTCTTGGTGGTTCCACTCAAACTTTACCGCCTAATGCAGGGTCGACGCTACGGCTCCAGAAGCATGGATCTAGGGGCGTCCCAACAATAAGTTGTAGGATGCCAGGACGTCTATCACTTGGAAGTTGACGTCGAACCATGTTGGCCCCATTTGCAAGCATAGGCTGATTTCTCCAATAGTAGATCTCTAGGACCCATCGAAGGCTTTAACATTAATAGCCCCATCTTTGATCTCGTGCAGGTCTTTTACCAAGGTTTTGAGAGTTATCAGCGGACAGATGTTGAGGCGTGATCCTCCATCAATCAGGACTCTAGTGATGAAATAATCTTCATATTGCATGGTGATGTGCAGTGCTTTGTTGTGGCTCAAACCTTCCGGTGGTAGCTCATCCTCGTGGAAGGTGATCTTGTGACTCTCCAACACTTGTCCCACCATATTCGCCATCTCACCTCCAGTTATGTTGCTGAGAACATAAGCTTCACTCAATATTTTCATCATAGCATTCTTGCGTGCCTCAGAGCTTTGCAGAAGAGCCAGGATGGAAATCTGCACTGGTGTTTTATTCAACTGATCAACGACCGAGTATTCTTTAGCTTATATCTTTCTCCAGAGGTCCTCGAGCCTAGTTTCAATAGGCTGTCTAGAGGCTTGCCGGCTAGACTCAATTAAGTGTTCTAGAGTGTATACCCTGCCTGTTCTGGTCATACTCTGTGCGGCAACTGCTTCTCCAGTTTTTGTTTTACCTCTTCTCCTAGCTTTAGCTGTGTGATACCAGGGTATGGCGTTTGAGTTGAACGGGGTCACATCTGTCATCGCGATCGGAATAGGCACCCTTGGAGGTAACACAACAACTTCAAATGGTGCAGGTGCCTTTGGAATTCCAAACTCAACTTCAATTGGTCCTGGCGCCTTTGCAGGAGGCGCTTCGAACTCGAGCGGCATGGACATATTTACCTCATCGCCCTCGGAGGGCTGGATCTGTACAACAATAGGGTTGAGGGTGACTGTCGGCTTCTTCGGTTCGGCTCCTTTGGCAATCAATCCAATTGACCCTTTGGGGTCCCAATCATCCTCAATTTTGATCATGTGGATGCCTCCACCCTTGTGGTCAGGCAGAGGGTTGTTGCGGACGTTGGGAGCGGGCTCTTTTGCTATGATGACCTTATTATCCATCAAGGTCTTAATCTTGTCTTTCAACGAGCGACGCATGTCGATGGTATGGCTTTTCATTCCAGAATGACATGTGCAAGTTTTGTTCACATTAATCTATTGGGAGTGATTTTCTGGAGTTATGGCTAGGATAGGGGTAACGTAACCGGCTTCTTTGAGTCTTTCATATAGTTGGTCAATCAGTTCGGCAATGGCTATATATTTTCTCGGAGGTCTGTGGTCGAAGTTTTGTCTGGGCCTAGGAAAGTTTTGGCGAGTGGGTGGTGATTGGTAGTGAGAAGGTTGGGCATTATTGGCTTGGTATACAGGTGCGGGTTGGGAATATCTTGGTGAAGTGGGTTGATATGTAAGTGGCGGAGATGATTGGTAGGTGAGTGGTGGAATTTCGTATACGGGCGATGGTGATTGGTAATTCAGGGAAGGCTGATATGTAAGTGGAGTTGTGGGATATGTTTGGTATTTCATAGGGGATTTAGTTCTATGCGCAGCCATTATGGATTTCACATCCTTCTTCTTTGTTGTGCCACCTGACTGTAAAGCCTTGTTGGTGGCCTGTAATAGTTCGAGATTAGTGACCATACCATTTTTGATACCTTCTTCAATTCTTTTTCCCAACTTGATGATGTCCGAGAATTTCTGACCTTCTATCAGCATCAACCTTTCATAGTATTGTGGATCCTGCGCCCGGACAAAGAACCTATTCATCTGCTCTTCTTCTAAGGCCGGCCTGACCTTAGCAGCTTCTGACCTCCAACGAGTAACATACTCACGAAATGTTTTGATGGGTTTCTTCTTTAAATTATGGATATAAAACACATCTGGTGCGTTCTCTGTGTTGAACCTGAATCAGTCCATAAAGTCGGATGCCATGCTTACCCAGCTGTTCATAAGGAGTCTAAAAGGGGATGCCTTATCTTGGTACATCAGTCAAGATTTTGTTGGGAAATCCCAAAACAAAGTTACGGCCTCTACGATTTTGTTGTCAGGCCGGATTTCTAGAAGTGGAGGTAGATTTCCCAAGTACTTGCGGACAAGAGTTCGATCACTGGCATGAAGGTCCTCCCACCAGCTTAGCAGCCTTGGGTGAATGTTGGTTACCATATCGAATCTGGGGACTTCGTGCCTCATTTTCTGCAAAACAAAGTGTTAGACCCTTACCCCACCAGACTCGACTATTTAAATCAACAATTAGCATAATAAGCATTTAGTTCTCCAAATAAATGTACAGAACATGGAGGCATCTGTTTGGGTTTCAGGGAAACCCGATAGACTTTGGACTAGGCTATCTTAATGAGTCATTATGCGGGTAACATATCCGACTCGGCTAGGTTTGACCATGATGCATGAACAGTTTTAACGGAGTAAGGTTTCTACTTTTGAAGTGCTAGACTGGTACGCTTGAGCGGAAAACTCAAGAGGGAAAGACGCGAAATCGTCGACTCACCATTGATCGACTGGTTTTACCGCAAATTTGCCTTTGCCACATTTAGGGGTGGTAATATCGGAAGAGCGCAACCACTCATTATAAGCACTGCTGTCACACCTCCTTTTTTCTACTACACCCCGTGAAGGGTATAATAAAAGGGAGTTTTTCCAATTAAAGGACAATCGAAATGGGATTATTTTTATTAAATTCAGACTCGCCACTTGGGAGATTTATGGTGTCCCAAGTCACCGATTCAAATCCTGAATTGAGGAAAAGGATTGACTCTGTATTACAGTCCGCGAACCAAAAATTCGGGTAAGGAATTCTGTTAACCCAGGAGAAGGTGTTAGGCATTCCTGAGTTCCGTGGTTCTAGCACGGTCACTCAACTGTTATAATTGGCAAAATTGTCTGATTTTTAAAATATTCTGAACCTATGTCCAATTTTAACTTTATAACTGCTTTTATTCATTTTTAAAGAAGATTTAATATCTTCTGAAACATGTTTTTGGACCGCATTACATAAAATGCACCCGCAATCTAAAACATATTTTATTCAACGTTGTTAAGATTTAGATTTGGGTCACATGAAATGCACACCCGAGTTTAGGAAGGTAGCCTAAAGTAACTACGTATTTTTAACTTTGCGAGGACCATAAAAATTTGTTAAATGACACGCCTCGAATTCTAGAGGAAAGGCATACAACTAAATAAACTATGGATATTAATCCTACAAACAATTCTAGAAGAGAAAACTCCATTTGAGAAAATATATTAGATTGAGGGAAAAGTCCACTACCATCACGTTCATCATTCATATATTACCTAAAAGAGCCAACTTGATTAACGTGAAGCTACTGTTCTATGCAACTTTAATACCACTCCACATTAACCACACAAAATTAATAACTAAAATTCAACATGGTACACTCATTAATAGAAAATAGCACCAAATAGTAAAATATGAACCCATCTGGATCTAGCAACATACAATACGAAGAGAACAATGCAATAGGGGATATTTATAATTTATAATTTTAATACAGTTTTGCTTTATCATGATATCGTGCATAGAACCAGTAGGGTAATGGAAAATAGTAACTTGAGCTAATAACAGTATGAAAGTAAGAGAAAGGAGTCTAGACCTTTAATGTTGAACTTGGTATGTATACAAAGGAGCTGCAACAAAAGGAACAAATGACACGAACTGCTGATCTGAACTTCGAACCGGCAACGAAAACTCAAATCGGCACCGGAAATCTCGAACCAAAACGACCCCAAAAAAGCTCCATAGTTTGATAACGAAATATAAAATTTAAACAGAAGAAACGAAACATTTTCCTTTGAAATCAGTCATGAACTAACTCAAATGGAAGATGACGGACTAAACCCAAAATGAACTGCGAACAACTGAGCCATCGGAAAGCTAAGCAACGGAATACAACCATTCCATTGGCGATGAGTGGTAACTAGCTGGTGGTGAACTGATGAAGAAGACGAAGCAGTGGCGATGGGTATTGCGGCACTATTGTTCGTCATTCTCAAAGATCGAGAGAGATTAGAGGGTCCGTTCTCGTTTGTTTTGTGTAGGGGTGACGGCTNAGGGGGGGGGGGGTCGTTTTTTCACTATTGCAGCTCCCCTCTATCCGTCCCTTCTCCTTTTAATTATTCCCCTTTAGTATTGATTTTTTTGGTGATCTTTCTTGATGTTGTTCAGCTGATCTTTCAGCTAATATTCGCTGGAAAAGCCAGCTGTTGTTAGGTCGCTTTTGGACTGTTTTTAGGATGGCTGAAAAATGGGGTTCATGGCTGTCACTTTTCTTTATTTTTTTCATCCCTTTTTTTGTGTGTTGTTCATGTGTGTTTGTGGAGTGTGAGTTGTTTTTCCATGTGGTGGAGCGGATCATGGTAGTTAAAGTGTAAATGTAGAATGTGGGGGACAAGGAGTGTGGAACAATGTAGAGTGGAGTATTGAGTGGGGAAAGTGGATAGTGAACGGGAATAAATTCAAACATGATAAAAAATTTGGTGTTTACAGCTGCCACTCTTTGCTTGGAAACACGAAGAGTTCTCGGGCAAAGATAAAGTGAACCATGTGACTAATTTTTGACCATATCATTATTTAAAAGTGGAAGAAAATAAAAAGGAAAGGCACGACCGAGTCCTGGTTTTGGATAACCTACATATCCCGGGTTATAAGGGAATCAGGTTGCGTGTAGTTCGGAAGTGGATGAGGTGATGGAGTGATGAGTTCAAAAGTCGAGTGAGGTGCCGTTCCGTCGAGGTTCCAGTCCGTGATCCCATTATTACATCAAAATTAAAAATGAAAAAGACCAACTAAGCCTATCAGCTACGAGTTACAAGATTCCTATCTATAAGTCTTCTAAAGCTTGATCTTGAGTTTTGTGTGGTTCTTCATGCAGACTTTAGATTTGAACCTTGATGCTTGCTAGTTATAGGTGCTAATTCATCATTCTTCAGCTTTCATATCAAGACTGGGTATGTAGTGCTTGTGACCTCGGCCATGTCTTGAGCAAACCACATCTTTCATCAACTTCTGCATTTGGATTAACTTCTTGCCTTCCTCTTTTTTTCTTTTTCTTCATTGTGAATAACTTCTGTTGATCATCTCGGACTGTTGACTCGCATTCTTGCCGCGAGCTTCTTTTGTTGCTGACTTGCATCGCATTCTGAAGTGAATTCCCTTATCTCCAAGTAGGCACCTGATTGCCAATATTCGAACTGTCTTTCTTTGAACCTTGCTGCTTTCCCTTGTTCTTCGGGTGGACGCCTGATTGCTAACCTTGCACTATTTTCCTTCCCTCTGACTCTTGAGTTGTTTTCCCTTTGTTTTCCAAGTTGGTGCTTGACTTTCCTTACGGTGGATTTCTCCGAAACAACCAAGATTTCTGCTCCCGTTTCAATCTCGGCAATTTAAAATGCAATTGTGATACTCTTGTTGAGGATGGTTTTTTCCTTTTTGTTATCCTAGGAGATAATTCATCAGACCAGGTTCATTTTTGTTATCTTAGGAGAAAGATTCATCAGACTAAGATTTCGATCCTTATCTTAGGAGAAAAATTCATCAGACTAGGTCCATTTTTGTTATCTTAGGAGAAAGATTCATCAGACTAAGATGTTTATCCTTATCGTAGGAGAAAATTTCATCAGACTAAGATGTTTATCCTTATCTTAGGAGAAAAATTCATCAGACTAAGATTTCGATCCTTATCTTAGGAGAAAAATTCATCAGACTAAGATTTCGATCCTTATCTTAGGAGAAAGATTCATCAGACTAAGATTTTTATCTTTATCTTAAGAGAAAGATTCATCAGACTAAGATTTTTTCTCTAGGAGATAATTCATCAGACTAGGTCCATTTTGTTAATTTTCCTGCCTACTTCTTGTTATCTTGTCCGAAACTTCCCAACTGTGCCTTCCCCTTTTTGTTATTTTATCTAAAATTTTCCAACTATTACCTTGTTATTTTATCTGCAACTTTCCAACTGTTTCCTTCCCACTTCTTGTTATCTTAGGAAACTTTCCAATTGTTGCCTTCCTACTTCTGTTATCTTACTTGAAACCATCCAACTGTTGCCTTCCCCTTCTGTTATCTTAGGAGAAAAATTCGTCAGACTAAGATTTTAACTCTAGGAGATAATTCATCAGACTAGGTCCATTTTTGTTAACTTTCCAGCTATTACTTCCTGCTTCTTGTTATCTTGTCCGAATCTTTCCAACTATTGCTTTCCCCTGAAATTTTCCAACTGTTGCCTTATTATTTTATCTGAAATTTTCCAATTGTTGTTTCCCACTTCTTGTTATCCTAGGAGAAAATTTGTCAGACTAGGTTTTCCATCTTAGGAGAAAGATTCATCAGACTAAGATGTTTATTGATTAACCACTTTCTCTGTCATCTGTATCATTGAAATACCTTTTCTCCATTCGAACCCAACATCTTCTATTTGTTGCATTGCTCATGAACCGACATCTACCTAACCTTTGTGTCTCACATGAATCCTGAATCACGTCCATTCCCCCACTCTGTGCATATGATGTTCTTTCCTGACTTAAACTACTGGCCTTGGCCTGGAGGTCTGTTGCATTCTTCTCCTGACATGATAACCGATTTGAAGACCCTGCTTGTTTCTTGACTAACCACTTCCTTTGTAAACCTTAAACAACAAAATACCTCTCTTCGTTCGAACCCAATTCCTTCTATTTGTTGCATTTCCCTCGGACGATATCTACCAACCGTTTGTGTTTCATTTGATCCCCAAAGCATATTGATTGTAACTATCTTCAGAGCGCATGTCGCTCTTTCCTGGTTTAAACCACTAGCCTTGACCTTGAGGTCTATCACCTTTGATTTCTGTTTGGAATATCGTTCTTGCCACTGGTCCACCCTTTTTGTTAATCTCATCACAGAATATACCTTTGATCCATTCACCCAACATCCTCCCTATGTCTCATTCTCTATGAACTGATATGGACCAAACCTTTGTATTTTGTAGGGATCCCAAAGCATGGTGATTATTACCAGCTTAGCACCTTAGTTGTGCTTTCCCGACTTATGCTACCTTGATGTACTTGCACCGATCTTGTTTGGGAAGCTGATGGCAAATTCTGAAAACATTTCTCACTTGTTCTGACCAGACAGACTTAGGAAGAAGAAGTGAACAAGAAAAAAGGAGTAGAATAAAGGACATAGGAAAAAGATGATTCCTAACAAGAAAATTACAACGAAGAAACCTATCAGATGTGGATACTAACTCTAACGACCATGGCATGCATTTGCGCCCTACTCTGTTAAGCAATTATGACGTTCGGCTCTTTTCGTTCTATGAATCGAGACTTCCATGTTCTGCATATCCAACCTGATTCACAATCATCATTCGACTTGTATTGCCTGAAAGGTTTTCACTATAGAGCCTCTCTCATTTTGGTCTTTCTCTCAACTTACAGTCGCCTCAAGGTGCCCGTGAAGGTTTTTACTAATAAGACTCTCTCATTTTCGAATTTCTCTCGACTTTCATCGCCTTACGGTACCCGTGAGGGTTTTCACCAATAAGACTCTCCCATTTCTCTTTTTGTTTTTTGGACCGGAGTGTTGCCCTTGGTATGAATTGTCTTTACTTGCTCGACTTGGGATCTTTTGAAAACCGATCAGAAGGTCTTTCTTTGGACCGTAACGTGGGCTTTTGGATAGGGTTAGAAAGAAAGGGTATTAAAAGGCTCAAAACAATTTAGACGGTTTCAAAATTACAATCTTCGGAACCAAATTTCTTTACAACAACCACAACTTCTGCCCCAGTTTCTTGCTTGGGGATCCTCTAATTTTTGTTCCACTATGACCGAGCCGTGAAGCTGCCTACGTATCCTTAAAAGGAATCAGGTCTAACGTAGTTCACACTGATTTCCTTATTGTTATAGTCTTTCTTTTCACTTGTTTATTATTTTTCTTTTCTTTTTCTTTTCTTTTTCCATTTCTCCTTTCTCTTTTCTTGTTTTGTTGTTTTTGTTGTTTTCTTTTTATTTTCTTTTTCTTTATCTTTCATTCTTGTGTTTCTAATCTTTGCTACTGATTCCCAAAGAGAGGTATGAAAGAAAGCAAATAAAGCTCGAAAGGGGTAACGAATGGTAAAGTGTTTAGATAGCAGAACAAAATGCGTTCGTCATTCCAAATAACATGATAAAACATATATTTGTAGCCTCTTCTGATGGTGCTAGACTTGATAGCTATATTCACACATTTGCTTTTTTCATTTGTTAAATACAAAGCACCATTGGGCAACACTCTTAGTCTCATTATCACGAACGACCCTTGTCAATTTGGCCAACTTACTTTTACGATTTCTTTACGTTTTATCTGCCCCAGTTCCACATGGTTCGGGCTTCAAATGATCTCAATCTGTTCTTATTTCCCTTAAGTTCCCCTATCATCTTCCCAATTGCTTCATTATTAACCTTTAAGATTAGGCCTAGAATTATGCGAGCATATCATGTTATTAAAACTAGCGAAAAAAAAAACTAGGAATAGAATGACACGAAAAGACAATATGTATTTTATTCACTAAGGATGGAAAGGTTTGAAAACTATACAAGCAACCTAAGATCCGAGTTACAAACCTAAAATAATCCGGATAATGAAAATAACAACAAAACAGACAGACATTACTCATACAAATAGAATAGAAAGATAGAAAGGTTTGACTCAATAAATAAAACCTGGATCACAACCCCGAAATAACCCAGATAATAGAAAAACATCAAAACAAGCTAAATATTCCTTTCTAAGTGAGGAGGGAATGACTTTTCCTGACATTTAGCCACAAATTTGATCATCAGAATTACCATAGCTTTCTCCAATTTTAAACGGCAAGTTCCCAAGAGGATTCTCATACCCCATGTCACCGGGCATCATCCCCACAAAGTGTGCATCATCATGTGTATGTAAAGGATTCAGAGTGATATTCTGGGTGTCACTGTCTTGAATCAAATTTTCCTGGATCATCCTTTCTATTTTTCTTTTCAAATCCTGACAACTTTTCACATTGTGCCCCTGAGCATTGGAGTGGTATTCACACCTTTTAGATAGGTCAAAGCTTCTTGCACGTGGGTCCACCTAATTTGGAGGAATGGGTGCAATCATGTCATATTGTTTTAACTTCTCAAATAAGCTTGCATAGGACTCTCATATTGGTCTAAAACTATCTTTCAACTTTTATTTCCTTTTATACCCCTGGTTTGGATGTGGGTTATAAGGTACTTGAAAATTTTGCAGAGGCTGGTGGAGATTTTGTGATGCTCGTGCTCGCTTTCTTGGGTGATTTGATTGCTGGACAACATACTGGGGTGGATCAACAGAGTATGGTGGGTTCTGAGGTAGATAGTAATGCTTAGGGGGTAATGGAAATACTGGTGAGGCTGCACATACCTTCGAGGTGTTTTCCTGGGACCTCTTCTCGACCCTGATATCATCATGATTTCTTCATCCCTCTCATTCACGTCACCAGATTCAATTTGGACAGCTAGAGCTACATCTTTGAGAGCTGCTTGACTTATAATTATGCCAGTCTTAAGGCCGTCCTCTACCATTTATCCCATTTTTATTGCTTCTAAGAAGGATTTACCAACTGCGGACATCATGTTTTGAAAGTAATCCGGCTCTTGAGCCTGAAGGAAGACAGTGATTAACTCATGGTCATCCATGGGTGGCTTAGCTCGAGCTACTAGCTCTCTCCATTTAATGGCATATTCCCTGAAGCTTTCACTTGGTTTCTTCTTCAGGTTTGAAAGGGAAATGCGGTCAGGGGCAATGTCGATGTTGTATTGGTACTGTTTGACAAATGCCTGTGCCATGTTATTCCAGACGTACCAGCGAGATGTGTTGATCCAAAAACCATTCAGATGCTACTTCTGTAAGGCTTTCCCCAAAATAAGCTATTAGTAATTCTTCATTTCTTCCCACACCTCTTAGTTGATTGTAGTACCTTTTTAGGTGGTCTATGGGGGCTCTATGTCCATCGTACTTTTCAAATTTGGGAATCTTGAAACCAGGCGGCAAGTGGACATCGGGGAACATACATAGATCTTTGAAGGCAACACTCTTTTGACCTGCCAACGCTTTAATGTTTTTCAACCGTTGTTCTAATATTTTTACTCCTTGGGTTATTTCTTCCTGTACCATCTTTCGGGCGATTCTCAATGTTTGCAGGAAGATCAAACGAGTGCGAGTGGTGCTCTTGCTGTGTAGAAAATTGTGACTCATGACAGGGCTCTCCTTGACTATTGGCCCATGCTTGACATATTTCAGTCATTTTCTGTTTCGGTATTCTATTTTCCTCAACCACCGTAGACTCTAGTTGAACCCTCTGACCCTGAGTCTCTTGAGCACTTATAACAGCTTCGATGTAAGTTATCATTTTTCCTCGGATCTTGTGCTGTCCTCTTGCCACAAACCGACCTCCTCAACTTTCTTTACAATTCAAAACATGTTAGAATGGACTCACTCAGTCCTTATTATTATCAACATTTTTCACTTTTGTTTTTTTTCATTTTTTATACATAGTTGTGGTCGAATCGTATGGAGATTGCCCATGTATCATGACCCTGCATGAATCAGACCGTGCGTAGTTCTGGCAGGCAAGTTCCAAATGATTAATAAAAAATTGGATTCTTTTTTTAAATTTTCCATAAAAGAAAAATGTGTTTATCCACATTTATTACAATATTAACGGACTCCAAAAGACTCTAACATCAAAATGGCAATATAGCCTAAAAATAGACTAACAGACTCTGACTGACAAGTATAGATATTTTTTTATTTAAAAATTTCGAATAGTTGAACCCGATATGAGTTTCCTACATATCCCACATCTAGTGAGAATCAAACTTACATAGTTGTGCCAATAAAACTACTTATTTTCGGAAAAGACTCTTTTTCATTAACAAATACACTATTTCGGAAGAAAATACTCTTTTTGTATTTTCTTTTTCAACAAACTATTTGAAAATAAAACTCTTTAGTTTTTCTTTTTCTCGACTAACGAAACAGACCATTTTTTGAAAACAGAATTTTTTTCCTTTTCTTCTTTTTTTTTCCTAAAAAATTTGGCAGAGTTTCGACACTATTTTGACATTGGTTATTTTTCTAAAAATAGATAATTAGCCCTCCACACTGCTATTTATCTCTTTTTCAATTTTCCCTAATACTCCACAGCTGGTCATCATGTAAGTCCGAGACAAATAAATGCATATGCAACACGTAAGATGCATCAGGATGGTCTTTTCATTTCAGGTTACCTGTCCTAGACGGACCCAACCCCTGTGTTGAGTCCCCTAAGTCAAATGCAACATGTTGCAAATAAAGCATTCCTACTAGTGATCCGGCATGAAGTCAAGTTATTCTAGGTTCAAAACCTGGGTATGTGTTCTAAACAGTGTACCACAGCGGACAACTCGAGTCGAGGAGGGGGTTACGTACCGGGGACCCGCAAAATCGTCCGACTTTGTAACTTATCCGAGCCTCTTTATTATATCACGGTATGACACTAACAGAATAAGGAGTCTCAACCAGTAAGCACATCCTCGGAGGTGAGAAGAGAAGGGTTTCGACACAGTTTATATACAGTTCAGATAATATCAAAGCGGTAAAGCACATAGCACATTTAGC
This sequence comes from Nicotiana glauca, assembly GCA_026770625.1. Taxonomy (NCBI): domain Eukaryota; kingdom Viridiplantae; phylum Streptophyta; class Magnoliopsida; order Solanales; family Solanaceae; genus Nicotiana; species Nicotiana glauca. The sequence continues at coordinate 108,972 of MU737299.1, read as the reverse complement.
ATGAAACATGTAGGAAAATTAGATAAAGCCAAATATAACAATTATTCTAAGCTCAAATTCTTAAACCCTGAACCAGAAGTTCTGGGTGTCCCCAGCAGAGTCGCCAGAGCTATCACACCTCCTTTTTTCTACTACACCCCGTGAAGGGTATAATAAAGGGGAGTTTTTCCAATTAAAGGACAATCAAAACGAGATTATTTTTATTAAATTCAGAGTCGCTACTTGGGATATTTATGGTGTCCCAAGTCACCGGTTCAAATCCCGAATCGAGGAAAGGATTGACTCTGTATTACAGTCCGCGAACAAGAAATCCGGGTAAGGAATTCTGTTAACTGGGGAGAAGGTGTTAGGCATTCCTAAGTTCTGTGGTTCTAGCACGGTCGCTCAACTGTTATAATTGGCATAATTATTTGATTTTTAAAACATTCTTAACCTATGTGCAATTTTAACTTTATAACCGCTTTTATTTATTTTTAAATAAGATTTAATGTCTTCTAAAATATGTCTTTGGACCGCGTCACATGAAATGCACCCGCAATCTAAAACAAATTTTATTCAACGTTGTTAAAATTTAGATTTGGATCGCATGAAATGCACACCCGAGTTTAGGAAGGTAATGTTATTAAAATAACGCGCCTAAAGTAACTATGTGTTTTTAATTTTGCGAGGGCCATACAAATTTGTTAAATGACACGCCTCGAATTCTAAAGGAAAGGCATTCAACTAAATAAACTACGGATATTAATCCTACAAACAATTCTAGAAGAGAAAACTCCATTTGAACAAATACATTAGATTGAGGGAAAAGTCCACTACCATCACGTTCATCATTCATATATTACCTAAAAGAGCCAACTTGATTAACGTGAAGCTACTGTTCTATGCAACTTTAATACCACTCCACATTGACCACACAAACTTAATTACTAAAATTCAACATGGTACACGCATTATTAGAAAATAGCACCAAACAGTAAAATATGAACCCATTTGGATCTAGAAACATACAATACGAAGAGAAAAATGCAACAGGGGATATTTATAATTTATAATTTTAACACAGTTTTGCTTTATCATGATATCGTGCATAGAACTAGTAGAGTAATGAAAAATAGTAACGTGAGCTAATAACAGTATGAAAGAAAGAGAAAGGAGTCTAGTCCTTTAATGTTGAACTTGATATGTATACAAAGGAGCTGCACCAAAATGAACAAATGACACAAACTGCTGATCGGAACTCCGAACCGGTAAAGAAAACTCAAATTGGCACCGTAAATCTCGAACCAAAATGACCCCAAACAAGCTCCATAGTTTGATAATGAAATATAAAATTTAAATAGAAGAAACGAAACATTTTCCTTTGAACTCAGTTATGAACTAACTCAAATGGAAGATGATGGACTAAACCCAAAATGAACTGCGAACAACTGAGCCATCTGAAAGCTAAGCAATGGAATACAACCATTCCATTGGCGATGGGTGGTAACTGGCTAGTGGTGAACTGATGAAGAAGACAAAGCAGTGGCGATGGGTATTAAGGCACTAATGTTCATCGTTCTCAAAGATCGAGAGAGATTGGAGGGTCCATTTTAGTTAGTTTTATGTAGGGGCGACGGCTGGTGGGTCTCTAGTCGTTTGGGATCATGGGAAGTTACAGAACGGGGGAAGGGGTCGTTGAAGAAGAAGATGTGAAGGGGGGGTCATTTTTTCACTATTGCAGCTCCCGTCTATTCATCCTTTCTACTTTCAATTGTTCCCCTTTAGTACTGATTTTTTTGGTGCTCTATCTTGCTGTTGTTCAACTAATATTTGCTGGAAAAGCCAGTTGTTGTTAGGTCGATTTTGGACTATTTTTGGGATGGCAGAAAAATGGGGTTCATGGCTATCACTTTTCTTTCTTTTTTTCATCCCTTTTTTTGTGTGTTGTTCATTTGTGTTTGTGGAG